>CM076572.1:1422090908-1422386636 GCA_034641835.2 Pinus albicaulis | reverse complement strand
ATTTAAAACAACTCACACATTTAACATAGATCAATGAAGTTTCAAAATTAAACTTTGTTGCCAAATATTAAATATAAATATAAATATTAATTTGGCTATCTCAATGTTAACTTTACTAAAATTATAATGAAGGCATTAGTGTAAAGCCGATAGATGATACATGCAATTATTTTAATTGTAGATGAATCCATTTGCAATGTTAAACTTTAGAGATAAAAGGGTATTCATAATTTAGCATTGTAAATTCAAAGACCCCTTTGTCTCTAAATTTGAACACTGCAGATGGATTCAAAGAAACCTATAGTGAAATGTAACACTTCGGTACCAAAATTACAATTTTCCATTTATGGAGTGACACGATTAAAAATCACTGACATAAATGACTAATTCATATACTTGTTGTACTTGTTATTGGTCATATTTTTATTCTTGGACTATAATAGTCATTTACATTAATCATTATTAATTTTCTCTCTTATTATCTAGTCATATATTTTAATCCTAGACTAAATAAGTCATTTAAGTTAGTCCTTCAGTTTACTATACTTATTATCTAGTCATATATTTTATCCCTAGACTAAATTAGTCATTTAAGTTAGTCGCTTTTAGTTTAGTCAGTTACTATCTAGTCATATATTTTATTCCTACACTAAATTAGTCATTTTTAGTTTGGTCACTTAAAATTCCTCAAATTTAGTAGTAATTCACTTGAAATAATTGCGGTGACTAACATTTTTATCACCTAGTCATTAATTTCATCATTTTTTACTAGTGATTGTTAACTTTTCCTTCTGCAATTTTAATGACATATCCTATGTAAACTTACTTTATATCCCCATTGAATTAGTTGGGATTCTTATGTAAAATTCAACTCCCCTCATCTTCCCCTAAATGAATTTATGGCCTCATTGTAACCTTTGGCGGCATCCTCGACTGTATCGAAAGTCCCTAGCCAAACACAAACAATAATAATAGGAAATGGCTAAAAAAAAATTGAAATGCAGGCAGCACTCCAGCAACAATTTCACCTTCCCTCCACTCGTTATTTTAGTTATACAAATTTTAATTTGGGCACGCGACATGGATTCAATTCAAAATTTGAGCACAAATGAGTTAATGCAGGGGAGCTCGGGTGATGAGATGAGGTTTTTGGGGCAAGGAAGGGTGGCATAGGGTGGGAAAGCAGAGGAGGATGGTGGTAGAGGAGGAGGGTGGCAGATGTTGGTGGGGCCCTAAAAAATGGGCATCACGAAAAACGGAGTGGGATATCAAGCATCATGAAAAACGGAGGGGAGTCAGGTTGGAGAGGGGTGCGCACCAGGGAGGGAGTTTTCGAAGGTGTCAAATGTAATATCCCAAAATAGGGAAAATATACAATAATGGGAATATCTTAAGATATTCCAAAATTGGAGCTACAACAATCCATGAACATAATAATGAAAGAGCAGTGTTATATCAACTCATCAAGTGTAAGAAGAACACATAGCCATCATATTGATGTTATAGCAACAAAATGTATACAAAGACTTGAGGAAATAATCACTCAATATAGGCATCACAAACCTCAAAGGAACATATACATGAAAAATGAATTATACTGCTACACAGAAAATGCCCAAGGCTATGATAACGCAGTTGTATTAGAGACACTGCTACTGGAATATGTAAATACATGGATATGGAAATATACAGCTCATATAATGTGGGGAGAAAAGATATAAACCCCCAAACTCATTTCCAAGACAATCCGAAAAGTATTCCTTGAAATATGCAAAATGTACAAAATGCCGGAGCTGCAGTCCTAAGACTGAGTAGCAGTTGCAACTCAAGAATCTAGATGGAGATGGCTGAAGATGATGCATAAGTTGAATGTGTAGACCTCCTCCAATGGATCTTCCAAGTGAAAGGCTGATCCTATCACTGAATATATCACCCTCTAACAAACCTGCAAACCCTCACTGCAATTGCACACTGAAAATAACGCAGTCTAGGAAAGGGACTATGTTGTAGGAGAAATGAAATGAGTTTGCCAAGTTCCAAGATCTGAAATAAGCTCCATAATCTTCCCCACTAGTGTCCCAAAGGAAAGAGAGATTTCTCCTTTGAAAAACCAGCCCCGGAAGTGGTGTTGTCAACCCTCCACTGCAACACCCAGCAACACAACCCAGCTCTCAATAGAAACTGCGTTGTAGTTGAAGGAGGTAGCTTGGCCTCAAGCCTGGATGTGGAGAAATGAAGTGCAATCTCCTTCAAGAGGCCTCTCTTGAAAGGAGAAGGAATTCCTAAACAGGAAATCCTTGTGCTAAGCAGCACTGCAACTCTACTAAATAGCAAGAGAATGCACAAAGTCTAAGCAGACCAAGAAATCAATAATACATAACATTAATAACAATGGTTTCCTTACCCTCCTTTTAAACAAGTGAAAGCCCTCTCACCATGGGTCCCACTCATTAGGGTTTCCTTCACCAAATAATCTCCCTTCCATTCATACTGCGATGTCTCTCCAAGTGTTCTCCACCTCCTATCCCAGCGTTGTTGAGTTGGTCAAACTTGACCTTGTCCTCGTGCAAATGTCCTCTTTCACACTTAAGGGTGTGAAATACAGCTCTTATGAATATCCCTTTTCACATTATGAGGGATTTTATTCATTTTTCTGAAATGTATGGGCCTCCTTACCCAGTTATTTATCTCCTAAGTGATATGAGCAAAAATTAATATTCCAATTAGCTGCATGTTAATTTTGGAATATTACAGTCCTCCCCTCCCAAATGTTGCTTTCCCTCAAGCAACTACAAGGATAGAACTAAGAAGCCTCATCTTCTTCCCCTATAGCATCCTCATATGATAAAATCCTCCAAGGATCAAGATGTTGTCTCATCAAGATATCTCCAAGTTGTCCCTCCCAATTATGTAAGCTAGCTTTTGGTGAGTATCCCAAATAGCTATCATCATGTAAAACGTCCATGGAGGAAAAAATGGGTTGTATAAAGGCCTTATTGAGGCATGAGGTCTGATATACATTGGGATATACCATCCTCGTATGAATCTCCCATCCCCAAGCTATCAACCATACAAATGAGCCACCCTCCAAAATGGTAACTCATGCAAATCATCCTCCACCTTGAGCTCCGACAATGTAGGTGGGCTGAAAATATAAACATGGTAGACAAAATAGCCTAACCCACGTTGTCCTTCTCTCCACTTATGATAAGTGTAGAGTGTTTTCTGATCCTGGGTTGCAATAATGTTACCCTTAAGAGGAAAGATGAAGACTAGATCTTCAAAGATCTCTCCTCCAATGATGTGAATAAAACTAGCCCAAACCATCTCATATATGATGAATAGGACATGATCATCATATGGCATCCAAATGAGAAGATTACTGAAGGTTCCATATATTGTTGGAAGGTACCAACAATCTCCCAAGTGGTTACAGCGCAATTTTTCTAACTGTTGCTTCAGGAAATGACAAGGCAAGATGTTTCTTGAAAAATAGCTAGTTGTATATGTCAACACCTCTACTCGTGAATAGTAAATGGCTTGGTGAACCAATTGAGCATACATAAAAGAATAATGAAACATTTTCCCAAGGCTACATAAGAGATGGTTGTCTCCATCACAATAGTTGGCCAAAAGATGACTGTGGCGCCCAAAGAGAAGCTTGCCCTCTTGTGGAGCAATGCACTGAATAGGAATGATAAGAACACACAAATGTTGTGTTAGATAATCCATGTATGCAAAAGTAAAATTCTTACCATGTGCTGGAAGTAAGATGATATATGGATCCATGAATAAGTTCTCCATAGTGGTAGGACATACTTCTATAAAGAGGAATGTACCATGTGCTGCATGAAGGTCCTCCTTCTTATGCTTGGAAACCCAAGTTAAGAAGATCACACCTTGGTAATAGAGGTCTCCATCCAATACTCCATCACTCTTACCAAGTGCATCATATGTGAAGTGATCCTAGGAACACTCCATCAATAAATCCCAGCTCCAAAGTGACAGTGTTGTTGGCCTATGAACATAAGCTCCTGCCATCCCATAATTTCATTCTTTGACATGCACATTGTCAAAGACATCTCCCACAATGCTGCCATATATAGGAAGCTCCTTCCAAAGTGGAAGCACCTCCTGGTCATCTAAGGCTAAGGAGTAGCCCCCTTGCACCATGATAGTGCCATCTCCTACTCCTACAACATTATGCAAAGTGTGAGAGAAAATCTTCCATTGCTCTCCCAAAGTCCTCCAAAGCAAAAAAAAATTTCGTTGCCTCCTCATACCTCCATCATACAAATCATGAGGTGAAGACATAATGATCATATCATCATAATGCATCCACACTCCTTGCTGCCCAATGATGCAAGTATCCTGCCAAACTCCTTCCTCCCTCATACCCTTTGAAAGAGGATATGTCTCAAGAAGGCCAAACTCATTTAAGAGTATCCAACGCAACCATGCCTCCTGCTGCCCAGTGTCATAAATTTGCAAGTAGCTTACCAGCTTCTTGCTCTCCATCCACACCCATTCATCCAAATGTGGGTGCTTCCCATCATTCTAAATCTTGGTACCCTTCCCATGAAGACTACCATCCTCCCAAATCAAATTTATGTCTTTTCATTTCATGGGATATTGAAATGCAATCTCCTCAATGACCAAGTTGATCCCATAAAGATCCAAATAGGTGGTAGGAAAAAACCTCCCATCATGATGTGTAGGGCTCATCAAGAAGTATCCAAAACAAACATGAGAGATGGTATCATATATTTTTTCCCCTTTGGTTATGTATATGGGAAGGTCATTGGAATATTTCAGCAATGGTTGGGTCCCCAGCTCATCATTGCTACTAAATGACAGCGTTGTTAATCTTTCCAATGATGTACTTGTTGTCTCATGCTCCAACTCAAGGATGAACATATGGTTTTGTGTAAGTTTGTTTGGAACAATATTAATCCTCTCCTCCAAGTTTTCAAACCCCAACCTCAAGTGTGGTATACAACTCATCAATGGTATATGAGGATGATGGTTCCTCCCTTCTTTGAAAAATTCAAGGTGGCACAGCATAGTGAAAGTCCTTTGCTCTAAATAAGTAGCATGAAATGGTATACAACCCTCCATAGAATTTGTTGAAACAATAGGAGATAAAAACTTAGGCATACCTTGGTGAAGTTTGGAAGAATCTTGTATGGCTGCAAGAGTTTCTTCCTCTAATGTGTTGGCTCCCCCAATTGCTGACGTGGAAGGCTGCTCTCCCAAGGTTGTGACAGCGCTGGTACAAGTCTCCTCCAACGGTGGTGAGGGCTTGTCCTCCTCTGATTCCTCTTTGCCAAACTTTCTAATCAACCTTTGAGTGAACTCAGCAAAAGTATGCACTCTTGCATGACCCAAATGGTTGAACCACCAAATATTGGCCTCACCCTCAAGGTGCAGCGCTACAATTTCTATAGCTTCTCTCTCTACCACTGGATGTAGTAGGAAGAATGCATCAAGTTTTCTTGCCCAAGCCCTTGCTGAAGATGATCCATCAAAATTAGACAATAGAAACCTATTGCCCTTCATTCTTCTTGTGCTGCAAGGTCTCCTTTCTTCCTCCAGTTGAATGAACTATGGGAAGGCTAGAGTCTCCTTGAAAGCTCTAGGTTGAGTCTTGTACTCAACAAGGTATTCACTTAGGATCTTGAGATCCAATTGTCCTTCATCTTTCTGTAATTTGTCCTCTCTTTCAAAAGGAAAGGGCATAGTCCCACTGCTTCTTCTTTGCTTGACCTCCTTGTTGAGGTCCTTCTTGCTTCTGAAAAGAGATAAGAGAAGGCTCATTATCTCCAACATTCTGATCTTCTTCTTTTCTTCTGATAGCATAATGGCTAAAACTCACAAGCTGAGCCAATATTATGCTCTGATACCACTGTAATATCCCAAAATAGGGAAAATATACAATAATGGGAATATCTTAAGATATTCCAAAATTGGAGCTACATCAATCCATGAACATAATAATGAAAGAGTAGTGTTATATCAACTCATCAAGTGTAAGAAGAACACATAGCCATCATATTGATGTTATAGCAGCAAAATGTATACAAATACTTGAGGAAATAATCACTCAAGATAGGCATCACAAGCCTCAAAGGAACATATACATGAAAATGAATTATACTGCTACATAGAAAATGCCCAAGGCTATGACAGCGTATTTGTATTAGAGACACTTCTACTGAAATATTTCAATACATGGAAACGAAAATATACAGCTCATATAATGTGGGGAGCAAAGATCTAAACCCCCAAACTCATTTCCAAGACAATCTGGAAAGGATTCCTTGAAATATGCAAAATGTACAAAATGCCGGAGTTGCAGTGCTAAGACTGAGTAGCAGCTACAACTCAAGAATATGGATGGAGATGGCTGAAGATGATGCATAAGTTGAATGTATAGACCTCCTCCAATGGATCTTCCAAGTGAAAGGTTGATCCTATCATTGAAGATCTCACCCTCTAACAATCTTGCAGACCCTCACTGCAATTGCACACTGAAAATAACATAGTATAGGAAAGGGACTGCATTGTAGGAGAAAGGAAATGTGTTGGTCAAGTGCCAATATCTACAATAAGCTCCAGAATCTTCCTCACTGGTGTCCCAAAGGAAAGAGAGCTTTCTCCTTTGAAAAACCAGCCCTGGAAGTGGTGTTGTCAACCCTCCACTACAACACCCTGCAACACAAACCAGTTCTCAATAGAAAAGACGTTGTAGCTGAAGGAGGTAGCTTGGCCTCAAGCCTGGATGTGGAGAAATTTTAATATCCGAAAATGGGGATTTTCTACAACAAATGGAATATCTTAAGATATTCCAAATTTGGAGCTTCACCAAATCATGAGCATGGCAATGTAGATCATCTCATTAGATGTAAAATAACATCTCACCAGTAGATGAAAGAACCTCAGCAAGTATATGGCCTATATCCTCCTTCCCAAGTGGGGAAATGCAGCAATATAGGGCATAAAACAGCTGTCTTCAGAAAATAATGCTATAACTATGAGGAATGGGACTTGGATCCCTTAGAATACATCATATACAACTCACATGCATAATTGGAGGTGAAACAAATCACTCTAGCTAGTATAAACAGATCTCCCCAAGTCAATATGTCTCAAATAAGCCCAAACCCCATAGCTTACACCCACAGAAAATACTGAAGCACATGACAGCATTATTTTAATGGATTTTTATGCAGAAAATAATGTTACATAACAGATCTGGAGCCTACAAGTATACAATGGCTGAGAAAATGGAGAGTACTTTCCTTTTATACAAAATAAGATCCACCCGACAAGTGTTTCATGTAAGTACAATGTATAAAAGTGCAGATCTAAAAATATGGATCTGAAAAACACATTTTTACTACAGCACTGAATAAATATGATTGAAATGTACAATTGATAGATGAATAATGAAGTATAGAGCTTTCTGGGAGAAGGGTTAGCCCTTTCTCCAAGGAACAAGCTCACAAGCAAGGGTTCAAACCCTGCTACTGCAGCACTCTGGAAAATGACACAGTTTCTGCAATAAAATGTGTTGTAGTGGATGGAAACTTATTTGGCCACATGCCAAGATGTGAAATGTGCTACGGGACCTCCTGTACATATCTTGCAAAGCAAGGGGAGCTCCCTCCTCTGAAAGATAAGCTCAAGAGCTGGTGTTGTAAGTATCCCACTGCAACACCCTGCAACACAGCGTTCCCTGTTACAAGAATAACGTTGTAGCTGAAGGAGTTGCTAGGCCTCAAGCCTGGATGTGGGAAAATGAAGAACATAACTCCTCCAAGTGATCTCTCAATGAAGGAGAAGGAATCCCTAAGCAAGAATTCCTTGTGCTGAACAGCACTGCATACTCAACTCAACAGCTGAAGAATGCTCAAGTGTCTAAGCAGACATGAAAATGTAATAAATAAGCTAACCTAAAAAGTCTTCTATCTTCCTCCTTGTAAATTTTGTGAGCCTCCTCACCTTGGGTCCCACCTATTAGGGTTTCCAACACCATCTTAATATTTTCCCTCCAAAACTGCGGTGTAGCTCTATCAAGACTGCTCCTCTATGCTGTGTTGTTGACTTGGTCAACTTGACTGAATCAACATGATTATTTTCCTGTTCACACATGGGAAGTGAAAAATCCAGCCACTAATTTATCCCCTTTTCACACCAAGAGGGCTTTTATACCACACAAGCCAAGTATGGGCCTCTCTCACCCATTTATTCACCTACTAACTGCAAGAAACAAAATTTTAATATTCTCATTAGCTGCATGCTAATTTTAGGAATATTACAGTCCTCCCCTCCCAAATGTTGCTTTTCCTCAAGCAACTGCAAGGGTAGAACTAGAAATTCTCCTTCCCTCCTCCTATAGCATCCTCCTATGATGAGCTCCCCAAAGAATAAGATGTTGTCTCAACAATGAAACTCCATAGTGCCTCTCCCAAGCAAACAAATCAACATTTGCTGCACATCCCAAATGGCTATCTCAAGTTACACTAAAAATTGTCACCTTGACATTCTGCTAACTGTATGAGCTCATTATCACTCATACTTCCTCCTTTGCAAGTCTAACATATCAGTTCCTCATGTCGAGCCTTGAAAATCATAGAAATGTTCCTAAAAATATCCTAAACTTTGGTGTCACACTTTCTCTCTATCTTGCCTGCGGTCCCGCACCTAATGTTCAGCTCTCTTGCGTACCTGAACGCACTTTATCTGTGTTAAAGGTGCGGACCCCTGTAAGATCAAAAAGGCGCAAGTAAATTCCAAAAAGCTCAATAAAAGTGAATTCTGGAAGCTTCTAGAATGGATTTTGCGGTGGCAGAACCGCTCTTGTGAGGTGCATGAATCCCTTACCTTATGGAGCTAACCCTTTGATGTAAGGAACTATCCCTTTGAAGGAGGATTCTATCCCTTTATCCTTGGAACAGCAAACCTCCTCCTTTCTACTATAAAAAGAGGCATTGGGTAGCCTCAAAGGGAGTTCAAGCTTTTAGAATATTTGAAGTTAAGTGCTGTTGAGATTTAGACTTGATTAACTAAGACTTTTGTGAGGAGAGATTACATACCTCTATTTTTATTTTTTGGAGGAGTGCAGAACTTCTCAAAGTAAAAGAGATTCCTACTTCGGACCCTGGAAATTCCTGTGCAACATCAAGTCTCAGGTTGTAAGGATTTTCTTCTCTTGAAATTAATACAAATATACTCATTTTTCTCAATAAGCTTTCAATCAATGGTTTATTTCATAGACTCCTTGATCACTATGATAAGCATGGTTTATGATGATTTCTATACAGGTGCTATGTAATAGTTTGCTTGTTTGTGACTGCAGGTTTACAAAGGAAACTCCTTCAAGCGCGCGAGGGACAACGACGACTTCAAACAAGCACTGGACAAACAGTAAGTCTTTTACACCTATATAGAGTTTTTCATAGATCATATATGCTTAGAGAAAGATTAGTTTATTTGGCTGTTTGTTGCTAGATACTTTAGTACTAGGGAGATCGGTCTTGTCCGCAAGACTCGACGGCCCTCACAACACTATCCTCATGGAAAAGTAACATGCTCAAGGAGACAACTATGTGTTGTCTAGAGGTCCTCTCAAGGTATGGAGTTTGAAATGCATGGGAAATTCTCATCCCCCAGTGAAACCTCCATCCGCAAGCTATCATCCATATGAAATGAGTTACCCTCCAACATGGTAACTCATGCACAATCCCCTCCACCTTTGGCTCCTAAAGTGTAGGTAGGTTGAATAAATTAACATTATAGGCAAGAGAACCTATCCCACGCTGTCCACCTCTCCACTTATGACAAGTGTAGAGGGCATGATGATCTTGGGCTGCAACATGGTTGCCCTCAAGTGGCAAGAAGAAGGTTGAATCTCCAAGGATCCTTCCTCCAATGTCATGAGCCATGATCACCCAAACCATCCCATACAAGATGAATGGCACATCATCGCCATATGGCATCAAAATCAAAAAATGGCTAAATTTTATGTGCAAGTTTGGATGATACACATGGTCTCTCTGGTGGATATAGCACAGTCTTCTCAATTGCTGATTCAGAGCATCAAGTGGAAGGTTGTCCTTCAAATAATTTTTAGCTATGCATGTAAGCTCATCTACTATGAAGTAGTAAGCAGCAATATATATATCAGTTGTGAACAATCAAAACAATACAACACTTTCCCAAAGTTATGTAGATATGGGTTATCAACATTACAAAATTTGGCCCTAAAGTTACCATGAAACCCATAAATAATCTTGCTCTCTTGTAGAGAAATGCATTGTTTACACATGGTGAGAAGGTACAAATACTCAATAAAGTAAGCAACAAGCATATAAATGTATTTCTTACCATGCATCATGTGTGAGCTAAAGGTAAGGTCCATGAGTGATTCCTCCCACGAGAATCTTCTCATAAAAATATTCAAAAAGAGAGGGTGCATACTCCCTTTGGAACACTCCATCAATAGAAACATTCTCTCAAGTGACAACATTGTAGGCCTTAGTAACAAGGCTCTTGTCACTCCATGAATTATTCTCTTGACATCCCACATGCCAAAGCCATCCACCATCATTCTGCTATGTGAGAAGATCTTCTTCCTACATGGAAGCCTCTCATAATCCTCCAATGCTGAAGGGTGGCCTCCTTGCACCATGAATGTGCCTTCCTCTTCTTTGGAAATATCATGGAAAGTAAGGGAGGATTTCTGCCCATACTCTCCCAAGTGTAACCATAGCAACAACAACTCTTGTTGCTCCCTCATATCTCCCTCATACAAGTCATAGAGTAAGATCATGACAGTTGTCTTGTATGATGCCCCATACAAACATGTTTTCTGTTGTCCTATCATATGGGTGCCATGCCATGCCTCCATCCACCACATACCCTTTGAAAAAGAGTATGATCTAAGATGGCCAAACTCTCTCAAGAGTAGCCAGCACAGCTTTGCTTCTTGCTGTCCTGTGTCATAGATCTGCAAGTGGCTCACCAACCTCTTGCTTTCCAACCATCTCCATTCATCCAAATGTAGATGCCTCCAATCATTCTTCCCCTTGGTATCTTCCCAGTGAAGACTACCAATCTCCCCAAGCAACTCTTCCTCCTTACACCTCATGGGAAGTTGGGATGTAACCCCTTGGAGATCCCCTAGAGAAGACCTCTCATCAATAATCTCCTTGAATTCAAAAGAACCCAAGTGTGCTGAAGGTAAACCCTCATCAAAAGGTGGCACAACATGCATTATGCCCTCCAAAATATTGCACCCTAACACCTCATGTTGCATGCAAATTAATAAAGGTGAAAAGGGATGAATGTTTATCCCTTCTTAGATCAAACCAAAGTTGCACAGCGCTGTGCAAGCTTGTTGCTCCACATCAGCAATGTGTTTTGATCCTTGACCATGTGAGGACAAATTTCCAAAGTCTCCCACAAAGTTTTCTGAAATGATAGGAAATGGAAATTTATGCATACCTTGGTGATCCTTTGGAACATATTGTATGGCTGCAAGAGTTCCTCCATTCACTGTGTTGGCTGATCCAATTGCTGCTATAGATGGTTGGCCCCTCATGAATGTGACAGCGCTGGTAAAGGTATCCTCAAATGGCGATGAGGTCTCCTTCTCACTGTCAAATCTCTTGATCACCTCCTGAGTGAAGTCTGCAAAAGTAGACACCCTTGCATGATTCAAATGGTTGAACCACCAAGATCTTTCCTTACCCTCCAAGTGCGGCACTGAGATCTCCACAACCTCTTTTTCCACTACTGGATGTAGTAGGAAAAATGCTTCTAACTTCATCACCCAAGATTCTGATGTACATAAGGGTGATCCATAAAAGGTAGACAATAGGAATATATTTCCCCTTGTCATCCTGCTGCTGCATGGCCTTCTTTCCTCTCTCAGTTGGATAAACTGAGGAAGATCTAGGATCTCCTTGACAGTCCTAGGTTGGCACTTGTATTCTGCCAAATATCCACTCAGGAGCTCATGTTCTAAGTGGTATTCTTGCTCTCCACTTCCTCTATGAGAACAGGAAGTGCATGCATCTTCTTCTTCCTCTTGAAACTTTCTAGAGGTCTCACTGTATCTTTCTCCTCCTTGAAACCCTCTTGGAGTTTCAATGCATTTCTCTTATTTCTTCTTAGATCTAAAAATTGATGAGATTAATCTCATCCTCTCCATAATTTTGTTCTCCTCTTCTTCTTATCTTCTGATTTGATCTGAAATCCACAGGCTGAGCCAAGATGGTAGCTCTGATACCACTCTAATATCCCAAAATGGGGATTTTCTACAACAAATGGAATATGTTAAGATATTCCAAAGTTGGAGCTTCAACAAATCATGAGCATGGAAATGTAGATCATCTCATAAGATGTAAAATAACATCTCACCAACAGATGAAAGAACCTCAACAATTATATGGCCTATATCCTCCTTCCCAAGTGGGGAAATGCAGCAATATAGGGCATAAAACAGTTGCATTCAGAAAATAACGTTATACCTGTGAGGAATGGGACTTGGATCCCTTAGAATACATCATATACAACTCACATGCAGAATTGGAGGTGGAACAAATCACTCTAGCCAGTATAAAAAAATCTCCCCAATTCAATATGTCTCAAATAAGCCCAAACCCCATAGCTTACACCCACAGAAAAGACTGAAGCACATAATAGTGTTATTTTAATGGAGGTTTATGCAGAAAATAATGTGACATAATAGATCTGGAGCCTACAAGTATACAATGGCTGAGAAAATGGAGATTACTTTCCTTTTATACAAAATAAGATCCACCCAACAAGGGTTTCATGTAATTACAATGTATAAAAGTGCAGATCTACAAATATGGATTTGAAAAACATAGTTGTACTGTAGCACTGAATAAATATGACTAAAATTTACAAGTGACAGAAGAAGAATGAAGTACAGAGCCTTCCGGGAGAAGGGTTAGCCCTTTCTCCAAGGAACAAGCTCACAGACAAGGGTTCAAACCCTGCTACTACAGCACTCTGGAAAATTATGCAGTTTCTCCAGTAAAATGTGCTATAGTGGATGGAAGCTGATTTGGCCACATGCCAAGATGTGAAATGTTCTCTGGGACCTCCTGTACAGATCTTGCAAAGCAAGGGGAGCTCCCTCCTCTGAAAGATAAGCTCAAGAGCTCGTGTTGTAAGTCTCCCACTGGAACTTCCTGCAACACAACATTCCCTGTTGTAGGAATAACGTTGTAGCTGAAGGAGGTGCTAGGCCTCAAGCCTGAATGTGGGAAAATAAAGAACATAACTCCTCCAAGTGATCTCTCAATGAAGGAGAAGGAATCCCTAAGCAGGAATGCCTTGTGCTGAACAGCACTGCATACTCAACTCAACAGCTAAAGAATGCTCAAGTGTCTAAGTAGACATGAAAATGTTATACATAAGCTAACCTCAAAAGTCTGCTATCTTCCTCCTTATAAATTTTGTGAGCCTCCTCACCTTGGGTCCCACCTATTAGGGTTTCCAACACCATGTGAATACTTTCCCTCCAAAACTGTGTTGTAGCTCTATCAAGACTGCTCCTCTATGCTGCGTTGCTGACTTGGTCAACTTGAATGAATCAACGTGATTATTTTCCTGTTTACACATGGGAAGTGCAAAATCAAACCACTAAGTTATCCCCTTTTCACACCATGAGGGCTTTTATGCCACACAAGACAAGTATGGGCCTCTCTCACCCATTTATTCACCTACTAAGTGCAAGAAACAAAATTTTAATATTCCCATTACCTGCATGCTAATTTTAGGGATATTACATAAATAAAGTGCAATCTCCTTCAAGAGGCCTCTCTTGAAAGGAGAAGGAATTCCTAAATAGGAAATCCTTGTGCTAAGCAGCACTACAACTCTGCTAAACAACAAGAGAATGCACAAAGTCTAAGCAGACCAAGAAATCAATAATACATAACATGAATAACAATGGTTGCCTTGCCCTCCTTTTAAACAAGTGAAAGCCCTCTCACCATGGGTCCCACTCATTAGGATTTCCTTCACCAAAGGATCTCCCTCCCATTCATAGTGCATTTTCTCTCCAAGTGTTCTCCACCTCCTATCCCAGCGATGTTGACTTGGTCAAACTTGACCTTGTCCTCGTGCAAATGTCCTCTTTCACACTTGAGGGTGTGAAATCCAGCTCTTATGAATATACCTTTTCACACTATGAGGGATTTTATTCATTTTTCTGCAATGTATGGGCCTCCTTACCCATTTATTTATCTCCTAAGTGATATGAGCAAAAATTAATATTCCAATTAGTTGCATGCTAATTTTGGAATATTACATCAAATCATTTCTAGTTTGTCCCAAGATTAGCTTCTTCCTTATTATATATATATATATATATATATATATATATATATATATATATATATTCCTAACAAAGTGTTTCCAAACCAGGACCATATATATCTATATCACCGGGTCAAAGGAGGTGATTTTTGTGTTTGAGAAAAACAAGGGGAAAGTTTTGTAAATTCTGGTTATAGTTATTCAGTTTTAAGATTGTGAGTAGTTTAGTAATTTTGAAGCTAGTGAATTTATTTCTACCATTAAAAAATTATTAGATTTAAAAAAAAAAAAAAACCAAATTAATACAACTAGAAATAACTGTAAAAAGAAAATATATCTTTTAATATATCATTTACATCTATGAAAATAATTTTAAATAAATAATATCTTTCAGAAGTGAAAATTAATTATATATCAATGATTTTTTTTACTGTCCCACGAGATTTGAACCCCGAACCTCATTGTACTTAACTAAAATAATTAAATAAAATAAATTTTAAAGAAATAAAAATAATTTTTTAATTCTCGGGAATCTTCTCCGCCTTAGGACGAGGCCCAACGAGTCTATGTATCACCTTGCAGCAAAATACGAGTCTATGCTGGGCAACATGATCTTTTCTCAAAACATGTTCGAAGGGGACTCTAAGGCCACTAAATAATTCAAAGAAACGGATGCCAAGTTATGCTAAAAAATTAAATAATAATAATACAACAATGTCAACATAATTTAAATGAATTAAAAGGTGATAAAATAATAAGTTGATTCAATTCAAGTTCTTATATTTTAATTTTGTTTTTATCAATAAAATTATTAACAATTTTTCGGAGAAAATATTCATAGTATAGATCATATGGAAAGAAATTTAAATAATGATGATCCATATTCATAACCATGATATTCCGATGCACGCACAATTGATCTAATGGCCCACCTACTCCACTCGCTCACAACATGATTTTCCTATTTTGGTAGTTTTTTATTTTGGCATATTTCGGGTCCTAAAATTCTGGAACCATTTCGAGGCCCTAAATGGTGTTTTTTTTGGAAACAAAGAAAATAAAGTATACATCTCATTTTTATGGTCAAAATTTGTTCTTCTTCGATAGACCTTTATGGTCAACTATTGTGCACACCAAACCAAGATCATATCCCAAAGTTACGATCTTTGGAAGTTGACATTCCAACTTACCCCATTGGGGCCCATAAACATTCGTTGATTCATCTCCTAGGGTTAGTGTTTTGTATGTTTAGGGTTTCTCATTATTTCTTCATGATAAAAGGCCTTGGAACCTCACTGTAACATAGTTCATGAAGGTGAGTAGTCATCACATCACTTCTTAGAGATAAGCTACAATCACTAGAACTAGTTGGCTTTAATTATTCTTGTAAACATTTTCAACATGTGCTATTTATTCCTTGAAGTTCAGTTTCACTATACTTTTGTGTTTTCAGTTTAAATATGTATACAATTTTTCTCCTTCATATATCGATATTAGTGGTATCAAAGCGGTCTAAACTTTATTTGTTTTCTTGTGCACGTCCCCAACGAGATTGGGTATAAGGAGTTGGGACTTGAACTGCTTGATCCCTTGCAAGACCATCTTCTCTGACCTCGTCAAAATCTCATGGTAGAAGAAAAGAAATACAAGGGAGAAGGAGATCCTATCAATTGTTGTTTGAAGAAACCCTCGAGTAATATAGGAAATAAATAATGGATAATGTTTCCTATCCTTCGATGGATACCAATATGCGACACATCTTCATCTAACAACCACTATGGAGGCATCGCCCCATTTAAGGTACAAGTTAATTTTGATATTCCAATATGAAAAATCCAAATAGATGTAGATGCTTTAGAAAAATGGTTAAATATGTTGGAAGGATACTTTTCAGTCCATAATCTTTCCAATAGAGAAAATATTATTTTTTCACTTCTTAAATCCACCTTCCATGTCAAGGACTGGTGGGAAACTTACTGTGATAAAACGGCCACAAAGGATTCTGCACTATTTTCAGTCACACCCTGTTGGAACTCTTTTAAATATGTTTTCAAGGAATAATATTACCATGTTGGAAGCTATGAAGACAAATATATAAAATAGACCACATAACGACAAGCCTAAGGGACCAAGAAGTGCTAGAATTCACAAATATATTTCATACATTGCGCATGAAGTTGGGTATCAAGGACTCTAAGTGAAATTTGGTGCTCAAGTATTGAAGTTTTTTGCAAAAATAAATCCAACCTAAAATGGAGTTCTTGGAAATCTCCTCTCTTGACATAAGATACCAAATTCCACTAGAATTGAGAAAAAATTTGAACAAAAGAAGGGATAAATTGGATCTGTGAATCTGAAGTAGGGCAAGGGCACCCCAAAAATACACCAAAAAGGAAAAAGCCAAGGAGGAATGGATTAGGAAAACCCATCAAACTTGCAAGTAAATAATAACAATGTGAAGATGAAGAAAGACATAAGAAAGTGATGTGAGTTCCACAAGAGCCCCACTCATAACACAAATGAGTGTCACACAAACTAGTCACTAGTGGTCGAGATGAAAGCTTCAGACTCAGATGCAGGTTCTGAATCTAAACCAAAACCTAACAAGTGGAAACATATAATTTCTTCCAAAAATAAATCCACCATTCCTACCCCCAAGGTCGAGTAAAGTGAGCCTGAAGATTTGGAGGATGGTGAGCATCTCTTCCACTCACAAATGTGGGTGAAGGGGGCTCCACTGAATTTCATTATCGATAGTGGTAGTCAAAATAACCTCATATTAATAGAGGTCATTAAGTGGTTAGGATCTCTAACAAAACCACACATGCAACCATAAACTAGCAGGTGTCTCTACCAAGGATGAGATTTGAGCATCAACCAACAGTGTTGCATGCCTTAAAACATCAAGCCTTTCACAGATGAGGTGTTGTGTGATGTTGCTCCCCTTGAAGTTTTTGATGATTTGTTGGGAAACCATACCTATTGAAGCATCATGTTGTGTATGAGTTTATACCTCGTACTGTCATTATTAGTTTGGAAAAAAAATTATATAGGATACTAGAGGTAGCCCTTCCTATTGCCATTTCTCTTAGCTATGCTAAGCAATGTAGTAAGATAATCTATTAAGCTAGAAATTTTTATTCCTCCCAATTTGATCTCAAAGTAAGGGGAAGATTGTGGACACATCCATGGCATCCACGGCTCCTCTGTGTTGCAAGGGCAAGTGGATAAGGGAATGGAATAGTACAAAGACGTCTTCTTGTCACCCACAAGGGTATCTTTGCACTTTCAATTCAAGCAATCAATCGATATAACCCCCGAAAAAATATACCCAATGGGCCAATATATCGTCACTCTCTTAGGGAAAACGAGGAAATAAAGTGGTAGATCCAATAGTTTCTACAAAAAGGGCACATCCCATCAAGTTCCTTAACATATGAGAGCCCAATTGTACTCGTGTAGAAGAAGGATGGGACATGGAGACTCTGCATTGATTATCAAGACTTGAACAAAATCACAGTCAGAAATAGGTACTAGATTCCATGGATTGATGACCTTCTTGTCCAACTTACGGGGCCCAAGTAATTCAGAAATATTGATTTGATGTCTGACTATCAACAAGTTCTGATAGAACCCACCAATGTGTGGAACACTGCATTCAAGTCCAAGGAGGGTCTTTTCAAGTGGCTGGTCATGCCCTTCAGTTTGACGAATTCCCCTACAACTTCCATGACACTAATGGATGACATTTTTTGACATTTCACCAACTCATTTGTGGTTGCATATATTGATTATATCCTCTTATTCATCTAGAGTTTGGAAAAGCACATGTAACATATTCGACAAGTCCTGCATACTCTGCAGCAACACAAGTTATGCATTAACTTGGGAAAATGATCCTTTGGCATGGACAAGGTCCAATATCTGGATTAAATTATTGATGAGAAAGGTGTGCATGTGGTTCCAACTATGATCCAAGTGATTCACAATTGGTTGGCCTTGACGAGTCTCTTAGAGCTTTGCAACTATCCGGGTCTTGCTAATTTATATTGAAGATTCATGTTAGGGTTATCTCATATCATTTGGACCTTAAGTCAAGTTACCAAGGGTGGAGAAAAAACAAAGTTTTTTTGGTCCAAGACACAATAGAAGGTATTGAAGTGAAACACCACCTTTTCTCTGCTCCAATCCTCACCTTTCAAAACCTGCAACAACCATTTGAAATTGAGACAAAATGCTTCTAACTATGCTATTGGTGTAGTCCTCACTCAACAAGGGCATTTAGTGGCCTATCATAGTGAAACACTCTCTGATACTATTTGAATATAACCCACTTATTATAAGGAGATGTGTTCTATGGTGCATGATTACCGATGTTGGAAACCTTACATTCTAGGGAAGAAAACAATCATCCAAAAAAATCACCAACCTCTTCAATTTACGCAGAAACAAGGGAAGTTACAAAATAATCACCATAAAAAATGGTCCACATATCTGCAACAATTTTATTTGAACATTAAATACAAGAAAGGTAGCACCAATTACATTATATATTTCCTTATTCGACACTTAGTTGTGGCATTGACCATTATTATCAACACTTTCACCCGCCAAGGCCTCTTCTCATCCCTCACGAAGAAGAGAGTAGTTGTGAAGTAACAAGGTACATGATACCCAAGGACACCCAGGTGCTGGTAAATGCTTGGGAAATAGGAAGAGACCCAACCATCTAGGATGAACCCTTATAGTTCAAGCCTAAGAGATTTATGGAGTCTGACATTGAATATAAGGGAAAAACTTCGAACTGATACCATTTGGAGAAGGAAGGAGTGTTTTCCCTAGGCTTCCCTTGGCTCATAGGATGGTTCACGTGGTTATAACCTCTCTCCTCCACTATTTCGACTGGTCTCTCCCACATGGAGTCACAACAGACAACATGGACCTCAGTGAGAAGTTTGGACTCACGCTGCACAGGGCTTCGCCATTAATTGCAGTCCCCTCACCCCGTTTTCCTACTCATCTCTTTAACAATCACATCACTATTCAAATTACTTCTTCCATTTTATAAAAATATTCCCAATAATTCTTGCAGTTTTCACATTACCCCGCATTTAATAGTCATGAATGTAATAAAATATTGTTCGTCTAAGTATTCTTTAAAGTACACAATAAACTAAGTTATGATTATGTAAGAATTTGACGTTATTCCAAGTCTTCACCTATTTTTACAACAAAAATCTACTCTTAATCTAGTGACACCCTGTTGACTCTAATATATTTTTACTCAAATTTTAAAATGTGTCTATTCCACGTTTGTCTACATCTATGTGAGTAGGAGTCTCTGTTAATAAACCAGAGTTGATTTGGGTGATAGCTTAGTCTATGTTATTTTTTTTAAATGGCGTTAAAATCTATTCTGTTAAAAATATTTGTAGAATAGCATGACTCAATGTTACCATAACAACCTCTTTAAACAAATTTACAAGTAAAAAAGAAAGAAAAAGTGAAAAACCAACCCTCCATTCCTAATTAATAGGAGAAAGTTAAAAAAAATAGTAACATTTATGTTCAAAAACACTATTTTAGCATAAGTGAACAACTATTCCATTATCCAAATAGTAATATTTTGTGTTTTCGCATAAGTGGGAGAAAATAGTGATATTTAGTGGTTTCACATAAACAATAATATGTATTTTTTTCAAATTTTTAACATCAACACATAATTTTTAGTGTTTTCACATTTTTAATATCAAGGTATAATCTATGTCAAATCTATGTCAAATTATGCTCTTCGAGCTTTGCTATTGGGAAGTTGTTTTAAGAAGAGGAATCGATTACAGTAACCGTAGGCACTACTGCTTGCCTAGGTATGTAGCTGTCATCCACCTGAACAATTGACTACTCAATATCTAAAGGGGTTAGACATGGAGGAACTATTGCGATTGGGTCAGATCGAGATGATGGAGGATCAAACGCATCAACCCTAGGCACCACCACCTAGGCCCACACATCAGATTTGTCATCCAAAACCCCATTGTTTAGCCATCCCATTTATGAGGTGGTCAGTTCACATTGGTTGCATGTTTTATTTTGGAAAAATATAATTGGCCAGTCAACCCATCATGCCCAGTTTGCCCAAGAGACTCATTTGTCATAGGATGTTGCAGCTTTCAATACCGTAGCCCCAAATGGCCCCAAATTTCAGAAGGCACCTCCTTCAAAGTTGGTTAAGAAGATTGATGATATCTCGAAGATAGCCTGATTTCTACACTACAAGCTAGAACAAGGGATATTTAGCTGGCAGATGGGGGTTTGGTAGGGATATTACAAACGTATGGCCCTCTCCTCATACTGTTAGATCCTGTATTGAAGCCAAATAGAAGCCCAAAATGAAGGGGGAGGTTGCATCCTTCTTTGTTGGGAAGGGTTTTTTCACCTTTTATTTTCAACTTAAGGAATATCAAGAACTAATTTTCAGAAGTGGGCCATATTTCATGGGGCCCTAGGGGCTTTATCTATATTCAAGCTAGAACTCTAACTTCAACTCAGACTATGATATACCCACATCAGTCCCAGTCTAGGTTAAGCTAGCGCATTTTCTTTGTCATTGTTGGACTGATGCCACCTTCATGCTTATCGACAACACATTGGGAAAATACATAGATTGTGCATAACCTCATGAGGGTTTGTTTTCTTGTGTTGTATCTATGTGGAAGTTGATCTGGAGAATGGAATCTCGACGAAAATAAACGTATGCATGGATAATTGGACACATATCCAGGAATTTGACTATGATCAACTTCCCTTCAAGTCCAAGATCTTCGATGAGTACGAGATTTTTTCTAAAAAATTCACTAAAGCGCCTACTCGTCAAGAAAACCAAGGAGATAAAGGGTATAAATCATATCAATCTAAAAGGCGAAGGGCTCCCAACTAATAACAATCCACCCAACAAGGAAATACTGCACAACAACCTAAAGGCCCAATGATTAACAACAACACAAATTCAAAAAAAGGAGAGGGCACTAGTCAATATAGAAATCATGAAGGAGAAGGAAACAAATATGAAGTGTTGGAAAATATGAATTAAAAAGAGGAAACCCCCCACAAATATCCATAGCCATATAATCAAAATCCACCTTCCCAAATCCCTAAGAAAATAACGACTAATGATAATAATATTCTAGAAGACTCTCAAAATAATTATGGAGATTCGTCGGATGAAGAGGAGGATGCCTATCACTCATCAAAGGAAGCTACATGTCCATGCACTAGTTGTCATTTAAGCTAACAAGAAATCAAAGCTCCAAAAGAAAAGATAAATGGAAAGAAGAATTCAAGGATCGGGAAGGAAATCTAACAGGGAAATTCACACATAGAAAATAGAAAAGGATAAGGAGTTGGGATATTAGAGTACCATTCCTCGTCAGTTAGCTGACCATGGAATCAAAGGAGGGAAAAAGGGTGCAATAAAATCCACCTTGAAGGGGGAAACCCACTCTAAGAGTAAGTGATTAATATTGTCTCCTAGAATTGCATAGGCCTTGAATCTGACAAAATGATAGGAGAAGAAAAATATCTGATAGTTAAAGAAAAGTTGATTGTAGCCCTCTTCTAGGAGACCAAATTATATGAGAATGATCTCTCAACTAAATAGAATAGGATATGGAATAGGAGGGATCCTCTTTTGGTCAATTCCTGGGGCACCTTGGAAGGTATGTGCACATTTTGGGACCCTGATCAACTAAAACTTTGAATAGTATGAAGACACAACACTGGATTGCCACTTCCTTCGAAAATATTGGCCCTGAATGAAGTACGCAATGTGATTAATATTTATATTCTTGTTCATTTTTTAGAGAAGAAATAATTATGGACTTCTCTTACGGATCTAAAGGAATTTAATTTTGGGACTAATTGCATTATTGGAGGAGAATTTATGTAATATTCCCAATTATTCATGAGCTAATTGGAATATTCATTTTTGTTTTTATGCTTTGTTTAAAGAATAAGAGGGCAAAGGAGGTCCATATTTCTCCTTAATAATGAATAAATCAATGCCAAATGTGAAAGAGACAAATCTTGGTAGCTTAATTGAAGCACCCTTGGTGTGAGAGGGGTTAGATCACTTTGACTGGGTCAATCTTGACCAAATCTACAACGTTGTCATGGAGGAGTAGCCATCAATGAGGGACAACACAGTTTTAGATGGAGATGCTTTGTGTGAAAGGAGTAATATCATTGGATGTGGTCTAGGGTTTTCAAGCTGTTGATTTATAAAAGGAAGAGGATGGCAGCATTAGAAGGTTGTTGATGTATATGATATATTCTGAATATATGGTCTGTTTAGACATATATCTTTCTCTTTTTGTTTCGCTGAGATTGAATGTTGTTTAGCATTGGGTGTTCCTGATCGGGAATCCCACCTCTTCCCATTGAGTAGCTCTTGGGAGAGTTTGTATTGCATTGTCCACTATCTGGCTTAGGGCCAAGCTTCTTCTTTCAACTACAGCACAGATCTTGTTGAGGGTTTGGTTGTTTTTGCAAGCTGCAGCAAGTGGAGATTAGATCTTTCAGATCTAGGCCATTGTAGTGCTCCTTTTTCAGTGGAGGAGATTTCCACTCCATTGGGAGGATATTATTGAAGGCTTTGGAGCTCATTTTCAGATCTTGGCATCAGGCCAACCTTATTTTGATCCCTACAATGCAGTTTACTTCCAGATCTGCATTATTTCTGTAGGTAGAGTTGCAGGGTGGTTCAGCACACCATTTGGAGAGTTGATTTTCTAGTGTTGGGAATTTTCTCTTCACTTTGAAGATATATTAGAGGATGCTATTCTATTTCTCATATTATTTTAGCCACACTTTCCATATCTATAATTTTCAGTACATCTGTAGTCTTAGATCTCAAATCTACATCTTGTACTTGGTGTTTTGCTGAAAACCCCAAGGGGGTTCTATAGAGGAGCTTGTATAGTGCATGGATTTGATATAGATCTAATATTTTGAGCACATATCAACTCTATATCTGATGTATAATCTATTGCTGGTGCAGAGATAATAAAATAATGATGTAAGGGGTTTCCAGCTTTTATATTTGGTTGTAGCACCTCATATTGAGGGATTTTCTTCATTGGAGACTTGCGTTTCTTGTTATGCATCTTATGGGCCATATTTTACATATATTTTGCTGTTGTAATAACATGTGAAAGGTCTCCATATTGGTCTCCTGCTTTATAAATGATGATCTGTGTTATTATTCCAACATTCTGCAGTATATTCCTGCTTTTCCCATTTGGGAATATTACAGTGGTATCAGAGCATAATCTTGGCATAGCCTATGCATTATAAAATCCAATATGTCATCTGAAGAAGGAGATCACATGGGAGGAATACCATGGGTGGATATAGACCATGGGTGAATGAATATCATGGATAGATGTCACTTACAATACCATATGCGAATAAATACCATGGGTCGATGCCATTTACAATACCATGGGTAAATTCCATGGGTGGATGGATAACATGGGTGGATGAACACCATGGGTGGATGCCATCTTCGATTCGGATCAGCTGCGCTACACCTTTAAGGAGAAGCACATGACTGGTGGTTCCATGGCTTGTCTACATTGGGTCATGCCAATGTGACTGCTTATTCAGAGTTCACTAGAAGGTTGGTGGAAATATTTGATAGAAGAGATACTCAAGCACCATTCATGGGGCTTGCAAAACTAAAACAATCAGGTAATGTAGAAACTTACATCTCTGAATTTTTAATACTTTCTGTCATGGTTCCTGATTTATCTGCAGCAAGAAGGGTGTACATGTTCATTGATGGGTTAGATGAACCTCTTCATGGGTTGGTTAATTCTACCAAGCCCACTACCCTACATGATGCCATTAAAAGGGCTAGAGACCTTCAAGATGCCTTGCCAAAGCAAAGGCAACATTTCAGCATAAGCCCTCTTTTCCATCAAAGGGAAAAGAAGAAAAGGTTTCTCCTTCAAAGGTTAGTCAACATAAAAAAACCTCTTAATGATGATGTCTGAAGATATTTGAGGAGGAGGAAGCTTTGCTTCAGTTGCCGAGAAGCTTGGGCACCCGAACATAGATGTGCAGCTGGAAAAGCACATTACATAAAGGTTTTCTCAGATGATGAGGAGGAGGAAGAAGAAGAACAAGGGAGGGGTCACAGTGTTGGAGTAGCAAGAGATGATCCACCGCCACCTGGAGGTGAGGATGGAGCAATTGCTCCAATTAGAGGCACTCTTGCATCATTAATAGTGATACCCAACTGTCATGAAACTTCCACTCAAGAAACAGAGATGAATTTTCATAGTGGAAGCAGGGATATGATGATCCCATCTATTATGCACATGGGGATGATCCATGAGACATCATTATCTTGTGGTAAACCACCTGGGAGACCACCTAATTCAGATTTGGTGAAATATGTCTCACATATTGATGCTCCATTCATAGATCCAGGAAGGATGGGAGCATTAGAAGATCAAAATACAGCGCTGAGAGTCTTGGGTGAGCTCAAGGAGGAAGGGAGATATTATTCACTATCACCATTATCCACTCTCTCATCTCAAACTGCGTTGAGAGGAAATGTTGCAAGATTGGAGGGTGACATCATCATGGGGCAAGGAGACCATTCCTTGGCTATGGATATTCAGAAGATGATCTCACTTAGAGAGAAATCTTCCATACCTGATACAAGATGGTGGCCACACATTCATGCTTTGATTAAAACAAGGAGATATTGGATAGATGATAGCCTCCCATGGGAGACTAACTTTCAAAAGCCTCAATCTTTACTTGAGCATGTGCATATGCAAGAAGGGAAGCAAGGAGGGAATAGAAACCTTCCATCATATACCTTTGGCATGGGAGATGACAAAAAGGAGAACAACCATATGAGAGACATTCTTTGTGATAGATCATCAGAGTTGTCACAATGGGAGATTGATCCATATTGTAAATCCCAACTGTTGGTGGATTATTCCAAGGATCTTCACACATGCATGATACTTGATGACCAGCTACATGAAGAGGGCTATTCAGTCCAAGAAGGAGTCATCTATTATCATGGTAGGATCTTATTATATAGAACCTCCAAGGTCAAGGATAATTTGCTACAAAGAGCCTATGAAGAGTTATTTTTCAACCACACATATTCCATGAAATTCTACAACATTATCATGGGAAGCTACACTTGGAAGGGCTTTGAAGGAGAACAATATCAGGATTTTCAAAGATGCATGAACCATGTGGAGTTGGGACATTAACATGACTCTATAAAGGAGTTAATTTAGCCACCTCTTTCCTCTTTTGAGAGAGGAGATAGATCTATGCACCACTCCATTTGTTTAAGGAGAAATTTTGGTGAAGAATTTTTCATGTAAATAATGTTTTATTTAATGAAGAGATGCATTCCTTTACCATGTTTATGGAGGCCATAGCTCCAAGGAGGAGCACTATACCATATAAACTTCATGGACAACTTTGGGCCACAAAATTTTTTGAACATGGCCACTCCCTTGGAGATCAAAGGGAGATTTTGTATCATTGTGGGTGCATTCCAAAAGCACTAAACATATCTCACACTTTTAGCCATGGTGAGATGACTTGGGCAGCAAGTAAGTGGTGGGGAAAACACTTACCACATCACGATCTGATGCAGTCAGGTGTTACAGGTCAAACTACCTCCTCATCAGCTCATAGGGGAAGACAAATATGGAAGGAGTAAAAAGACCTAAATTAAACTATTTCTGCCAGGGTAACGCATGTCTATAACAACACAAGAGCGTTATAACACAGCTAATCAGTGAATGGGCCGCGTTAGTGGCTAGGGAAACGCTCTGTTTACACTGGAGGGAAGCGTTACCCATGTTTTAAGTTTGAATCAGGAAAAGCCCGCGAAGAATGATTTGAATCTTCGGATTTCCCTCACAAGAGAGTCAGTTCACAAAAGAAACTGCAGAACATCAGTTCATTATTGGTCATTGCTATAACAACACTGAAATCCAAAGGAAGCAAAAGCATAGAGATTAAAGAAACATCTAAGTTTTTTCCATTCCAAACTAGTGGAAAGAGAAGGGCAACATTGGCTTTCTCCCTCTCCTATAAGAAGGAGCTAAAGGCTCTTAATTGAAGGTCGAAGGATTGCTAAAGGTTTTGGCATACTTTTGGAATAGAGAATAGTGTTGCATTGTGAAGCCCAAGAGTCAAAGAGGTTCCTAGAGAGCTTGTTAACTTGGACTTCTTCTCTTGAGAGATAAGAGAGATTGGGAGACTGAGGAGGGCTTGGTACAACCGGCGGTTGTAATCCTCCTTCTTTCAAAATCAATAGAACAGTGTTCGTTTTGTCCATTCAATGCTTAATATTGTCATTATTGTTTGAATATTTACATATTATGATATGAATGGCTCAGATGTGTAGAAGTTGGTAGTTCATTATCTATTGACTTGATTGATAGGATATATGTTATGTTAGAAATTACGCGGGTGCTTTGACTGATTGTAGGACTAAGATTTGGAGCCGGTGAGGAAGGACTCTTGTTCCGCTGCCTAGCGCTCTCCAAGGGACTTCAAGATTGTCAAAGAGGTAATTCTCTATCATATTCCATTCAGTTATTTTAAGTTAATATGAACATACCCATGCCATATTTGTGAATAGCACAGCTAATCTTACTGTCTGCCTCGGGCACCGGAAAGCCCTGAGAGGGATATTCGAAAACCAACCCAAGAAGTTTACCCTATAACAGAATTGGTGACTCTGCTAGGGACTTTCCCCATAGTTTCCAGACTATTCTTTCCCTCCTCTCTTCTGTCCTCTGTTCGCAGACCCTTCCGACCATTTTTGATGCCCAGTAGACATATCAAATGCTCGCAGAGTTCAATCATGTTTCTGTTTGACCAACTGAAGAACTTTTCCCTGGAAAACGCTACCTCTGTAGGTTGTCCAGTGCGTTATAACGTTGTCTCTGTTCAAATACAGTGCATTAGTCACTGTCTTTACTCACAGACAGAGCGTTACTCAACCAAAACCTTGTTGTTCACTGCTGTGATGGTGTTTTAGTTGCAAAGTTTTTGGCCATAAGTACCTTTTGCTGACTGAATCCCTGTGCTTGTCTGCTAAGCTGGCATTTCTATTTGTTTCTCTTGTTTGAAAAGTCAGTGTCCAAAGCATTTAATTTTTAAGAGGATTTTTTTTTTTTTTATTATTATTATTTTTCTGCATATAGCTGAGTTTATTCTGAAATTTCCAGTTCATAGACTGTTTAAAAGAGGTAGATAGAAGTCTGAATCTTTAAAAGTTGAACTGAGCTATTTGAATGTTAGTGCATGGATGTTGAAAAGAAACCTCTCCCTGTAGAAACACTATTCATCGAATTTAATATCTAGAGCATGTTTTGCATGGTTTTTTGAGTCAGAGTCTCATCACATTTCATACGTCCACTCCCCCTCCGCAAGATTAATAATCAAGTACACTAAGAATAAAGCGATAATAAAATCAATCAACTCTTTTTGAACTCACACAAATAGTAGTTCAGGCTAGGATCTTGGGTTAGGAACAGTGAGAAAACTACCCAAGATCTCAAAACTTGAAACTAGAGTCATTAACGAGCGAAATCCTACTGCACTCATATTATCGGGATCGTTCCTTTACCGGAGCTTAGCGCGAGACAACACTTGGGTGCACAAGAAGGTAGCCCACCTTCGACTGCATCCTGTGGGTGTGTTATATATTGGGGTTCTCTTCAGGGATGTCGAAACTAGATCGGGGATCTAGGTATTCTGCCCATATAGCACACTGTCCTTGACCGTGGACCCCCCTGATGATGTCTGTGATTTGAGGTATATTTAGTGGCCATACTTTTTAGGGACTTACACAAGGTGATCGGGACGGGCTGTCCTTGTACCTGAAATAGACGGACCCACTCTGTCTTCGGTCTTTAGGAGGGTACTCATCTTCACGAGAGTGCTTACACCTATCGTCTGAGGTTCGGGTGAAGCTCTAGAGTGACCGTAATTGTACTTTCGAGCAACCCTCTCTATATACTATTGTGATACTGGATTTCATCACCAGCGAATGATAGTACTCAGACAGGGCACCCTATTCTGGCTGCTTGCTGATTGATTTTAGAGAGTCCTTTTTCTTTTTTAGGTGTGTGATTACTGTCACTGAGACTTTATAATACATCACAATTTATTAAAATTTGTTAAAATTAAGCAGGTCACCATGGCGTCCCCCGACCCACACCGTCTGTCTAGACAATAGCAAGGTCTACCTCCTTTAACTATTGAAGAAGAACTGAACCTTGGTGAACCCGTGCCTTCTACGGAAGAGCAGTCTCAACTGACTAATCTTGATTTTCACATAGCCTCATACCAGTCGGAATTTCTGGAGGACCCTTTCACTAAAGGGGTTGTACCTCATTACAATCCTCCGCTCACTGATCCGTTGGGGCCTGTGATAATTCAGATCCCACCATGCCAAGATATGTCTTCGGCCGCACCAACATCCATTTCACCACCAGCATCCACTGGGTCGATGCCAATGGCAACCATCCCAGGTTCAACACCATCCTCCCCGCCGGTGGTTAGTTCTATGCCATCACTAGGTAACTCCAGTAGTCAACATATACCTATTCCCAACCCTATGGTCATCAAAACTTTCAGTAGCTTACAGAATCCTTCGGCATCTACTTCTACCATGACCACGTTGGGACCCACGGTAGCTCCTCCCACGAGTATGACTACTTCGGTACCTTTTAGCAACCCTTTCGGTTGGAACCCTCTGCTGAGTTCAAACCCCTTGGCCTCTATGCCAGGGGGAAATGTCACCAGCACACAGGTAGCAGGGAATTTTTCACTTCCTCTATAATTCTTAGGAAAAATAGGACAACCTATTGTTAATACTTTTCCCTTAAGTGGTTTAAATATAGGTGTAGGGTCCATGTCATTGCCAAACTATGCAAGTAGTAGCATGCCTCCGGGAAACTCTATTGCATCCATTTGGAATAACCAACCCCAACCTCCATCTGGAATGGGAGGGCACTTTTATACTTGGGGCAACCAACAGTTTGCCCCGCAATACAACATGCCCTATGGACAGCAACCGTATGTCCCTACTCCTCCGCCTATAGGAAGTTTTTACCAAAGTCCCACTTATCCTCCTAGTAACACATTGATGGGTGGACCCTATGGTCTAAATAGTCAGCCCATACTACCTTGGTTAGATTCGGGGGCAAATCCACAATTGCCATTCTTGGCAGCTTTGGACATCCCCGATATCCATAAACTGACTAATGATCCCATCGATCACAACTCGCTTTGGCCTCCAATGCCGCATAAGATTCCTTCCGACATCCCGAAGTTCGACAGGAAACAAGGGGACGACCCAGCCGCACACATCACTACCTTTCACCTATGGTCTATATCCAATTCCATGGTAGATGATAGTGTCTGACTTCGACTATTTCCCCACACGCTTACAGGCAATGCTGCCAAGTGGTACATTGAATTACCACGCGCCACCATCAATACATTTGGTGCTTTAGCAATGGAGTTTTTAAAGAACTTCCAACTACCAATTAGATTTGAGACCGGAATGGAACTATTAACCTCGCTCCGCCAAGACACCGCCACCCACATCTTCGATCACATTCATGAATGGAGACGTAGGAGGAGGCTAGTCAAAGCGCCAATTCCAGATCATCTCTTAGCCAATTGGTTTTGCAAGTCTCTCTTACCCCACATAGCTAAAGACATTGGCCTTTCTGGTGCGGTTACAGAAGATCAATGCATCCGCCGTGCCTAGCATTTAGATTTAATCTATTCGAAATTTGGCACGCTGTATGATTTTCTCCCCCATGCCCCTGGCAACCCAAATCCTCCGGCTACTCAGAAAACCGGAGCTCATGCCGATGGTCTCGTTGGCACGATCTCTGGTGTAGCCACAAAACAGTCTCGGGGGCAAGCCTCCCAGCCATCTTCGGCTGCCACCGCCCCTCACCAAACAACCACTCTTCCCACCACTGAGGTAAATACGGTGCAAACCTCACAAAAACCTAGCGGGAAAAATAAGAAGAACAAGAAAAAGTCATCTTCTTCGGAAGAGCAGTCGGATAATCAGAATAACACTAATCAGAAAAATGCGGCCAAAAATGACAAAGGGAAGGATAAAGCCATGAAATTTCCTTGCAAAATCTATGCGTAGGACCACTTGACATACAAATGTCCTCGGCTGCAGGAATGCACCGATTTTATTGCTAACAAGGATTCTGGGCGAACACCTGCCGTTCTTCATAATCCTTTCCCTAATCAACAGCAGCAACATCAACACATGGTTGACAATCCACCATACCCCCATCAATGGGGCAACGGTGGTTCATATCCTTTCGGCGAAGGACCATCTACCATTTATGGCATTGAGAGTGTTGACCTTCAAACTCGAGCTAAGCTTTATGGAAACCCTACCATAGATGCTCAAGAACCTGGTACTAGTTCCAATCCACCGCCACCAAACGATTTGTATATCGAACGGCCTACTGCTGACCCCGTGATTCGTCCCCCCAAAGGGACACTTCAACGCACGACTCATAATACCTCTGCACGTGCAGCCCAAAACTACAACATTGTAGAAGATTTGGCGCAGGCACCATCAGCTATGTCTGCTCTCAAAGTATTACAAACCTGTCCAGCACAAAGGAAAGCCTTGCTTTCGGCCATTGGTGGAATAGACCCCCAAGATTCCATGCTAGCTATCTTTGATATGTAAAAGGCTAAACCTCGCCTCTCACACCAACTCGCATTCCAGGTGCAGGTTGTGTCGAAAGGGAGACCAATCCATCGCACTGTCATAGACGAAGGTGCTTCGACCTACGTTATGTCACAATCTTACTGGCTCAATTTAGGTTCTCCTACCCTCACCCCACCATCGAATTCCCTCAAAGCTTTTGATGGCCACACTTTCCTCCCAAAAGGATACCTTGCTAGCTTTCCCATCAGTCTGAGTGGGAAAACGGTAAACGTGGACGTTGAATTCGTAGAGCGTCATCCAGACTATAATCTATTGCTTGGTCGCAGTTGGTCGTATGCCATGACCACCATTGTGTCTTCGGTTTTCCGACTCATCCTATTTCCATTGGATGGGAAAATAGTCACAGTGGACCAGCTATCCTTATGCACCCCTAATTATGCCACGTTACCAAGTAGCACTGTACCCCTAATAGGAGGCTTTCCTGACTCTTACGTCAGTATCAGTACCGGTCTTCTGAAGGCATCATCCCTACTGGGTTGTTTTCCTCTCCCGCCGCCATCGATCTCAAACACGGTTGCAATGATATCCACCACTTTGGGTGGCTCTATCAACCCATGGATCATTTTGGCACCTTCAGACATTGATTCCTACGGAGATCAGATGCCGCTCTCACCAGCCGAGTTGGTTTACCAAGCCATCCAAACCGCATCTGAACCCTCCACTGCTATGGTTTCGACCGAAGGTACAAAACTCCCTCCCATCATTGTTCTCTCTAAGGATCTACTCAATGAAGTCTTGCCTACAGACAAAGCTATTCGAGAGATCACGTCTTTAGAAGAACGACCTTGGGGAGAGTTCCACCATCGCGCTTCGATGATTGACTTGGACGCGATAAAAACTGAAATCCCATCTTTTGACCCACCTGAGATGGTTCCCTCTACTTACACGACTGTCCAAACTATCGAGTCAGAAGGGAACATGGGTGATCTTTCTAAGAAAATTCTCATTGATATCTTGGTCAAAACGGGTATCGTGGAAAATATTCAGATTGGAGCCGATTGCAATCCAGAGGAAATTGCACGCTTCACATCCCTTTTTTAAGGAATTCCACGATGTGTTTGCTTGGTCTTATGACGAAATGCCCGGCATAGACCCTTCTATTGTCGAGCACGAAATCAAGATTTATATGCAGACATACTCATGTGAAATCGAGCATTCTTTTTATAGTATTTTTCTTGCTCGTTAATCCGAAAAACCTCGAGTTCCCTTCTTCAGACTCGTTAAACTTATACGAAGTTGGCATCGAGCGTTCTTTTTGTATGGTCTTTTTCTTGCTCGTTAATCTGAAAAACCTAGAGTTTTCTTCTTCAGACTCGTTAAAATCATGAAGAAGCACTGAGCTTTCTTTTTAGGAATCTTTTTCTCGCTCATAAAACTGAAAAAACCCCGAGTTGCCTTTGTCGGGCTCGTTAAACTACCACGATGGAAATGATGGAGCCATTCTTTTCTCTTTTTCAAAGCTCTTTAAACTAAAAAAGTGATCGATTTTTCTCCACGTGACTCGTTAAAATTTCACGGAGGTGATCGAGTTTTCTCCGCGCGACTCATTAAAATTTCACGGAGGGCACTGAGTTTTTCTTTGTTGGACTTGTTAAATTTCACAAAGAATACTGAGGTCACTCCGTCTCCTCGTACTCATAACAAAATGAGGTAGACGTCTATCGAACATAGATTTCTCACTTTTCCGGTTTCGATGGACTAACTTACAGAAAATGAACTGTTTCGAGCTTACTATTATCCCTTTGCCGTGCCCGGTTATCAAGACATGACAAAGGTACCCCAATGGAGTTGTCTTTTATGATATTTTTCAAACTCTCTAAACATGAAAAATTCACCGAGTTTACTCATCTGGACTCGTTAAACCTAATCAGATGGTGCACAGAGTTGTCTTTCCTAACATTTTTCAGACTCTCTAAACATGAAAAATTCACCGAGTCTACTCATCTGGACTCGTTAAACCTAATCAGATGGGGCACAGAGTTGTCTTTCCTGACATTTTTCATACTCTCTAAACATGAAAAATTCACCAAGTTTACTCGTCTGGACTCGCTAAACTTAATCAGACGGGGAAAAATTTGGACAAAATTGATACTACCTCTGTTGCATTTTCAAAAAAGGTCGATTTGGCAGCAAAATTCTTGAACATGGCACTTCCCAGAAAACTCTTTCGCAGTTAGCTGAACCCTACCATCTATGAGTATTAGCCTTAATTTCCCAGTGTCCCTGCACCGGTAAAATCCTAACACACTCTTTGGTGTTCATCAAGCTTCAGCTGCCTAGTACCCTGCTAGAGTGCCTTCTATTGTTCAAGCATATCTCGCTATCTACTACTCCTGTTATCAACCAAACCGTTCATTATGCCAGAAATTATTTGTCGTCCGACATTCCCATTCACTCTTCATTATCTCAATCATAAAGATGACCATTTGGTTTCCATTTTGTGTTGACTTATGTAGGACGCCTCAGTGCCTACCTTTTGACAGATCTCTTCCTATCGACTTCAACATCTTATCTAGGAAATTGATCCAGAAACCCATCAGTACCCGGATACTTGCAGACATCAGTGGCAGGTAGTCCTGTGTTTGATCAGGGGTCTTCATCATTGGTTCCTGGTCGAATGATTCTACGAGTGTTTGACTTCAACTCATTTTATTCACACTCGCTAGATTTTACTGTGCATCTTAGGGACCATCATCATTATCAGTGGCCACCTTCGCGTCTGTTAATGGTTTTCATTATCAACTGGTAATCAGACGATTTATCACATGTTCGACGACAACTCCTTCATTCACATGTTGAGGAATATGCAGTTTAAGTGAATCGGCGGTCAAGACCTTGGGGCAAAGGCTACATCATTAAAGTTGTGTTTCCTTCCCCAAGTTGCGATATTGTTTATGGAGATAGCTTCTTCAGCCTGATCCTGTTATGATAGACACTTCCACATTGTGCTTATTGGTGGATAGATTCTTCATATCTCTATTCTAGAGAAATCATGTTGTTTAAGCTACTAAGCATGGGAATGCCCGACTCAAGGCAGATACTATATTTTCTGACATATGTTGTTGTTTCAGGTTTTCCTTAGTCTTTCAATCTCTTTATCTCTACACAAATTATAAAGTATTTCGGCCATCGTCTTCGTCTCTGACCTCACACTTTAGGGGGCATCTGTTACAGGTCAAAATACCTCCTCATCAGCTCAGAGGAGAAGACAAATATGGAAGGAACACAAAGACCTAAATTAAACCTATTTCTGCCAAGGTAACGCCTCTCTATAACAACACAAGAGCGTTATAACACATCTGATAAGTGAATGTGCCGCGTTAGTGGCTAGGGAAACGCTATGTTTACACTAGAGGGAAGTGTTACCCGTGTTTTAAGTTTGGAAAGGGAAAAACCCGCGGAGAATGATTTGAATCTTCGGCTTTCCCTCACAAGAGAGCCAGTTCACAAAGGAAACTGCAAAGCACCAATTCATTATTGGTCACTGCCATAAAAGACTGAACTCCCAAGGAGGAAAAAGCATAGAGATTAAAGAAACATCTTATTTTTTTCTATTCCAAACTAGTGGAAAGAGAAAGGCAACAATGGCTTTCTCCCTCTCCTATAAAAAGGAGCTGAAGGCTCTTAGTTGAAGGTCAAAGGATTGCTAAAGATTTTTGCATACTTGTGGAATAGAGAAGAGTGTTATAGTGTGAAGGCCAAGATTCAAAGAGTTTCCTAGAGATCTTGTTGACTAAGACTTCATCACTTGAGAGATAAGAGAGATTGGGAGACTGAGGAGGGCTTGGTACAACCGACGGTTGTAATCCTCCTTCTTTCAAAATAAATAGAACTGTGTTTGTTAAGAATATTCGTTGCTTATTATTGTCATTATTGTTTGAATATTTACATAGTATGATATGAATGGCTCAGATGTGCTTAGTTTAGAAGTTCATTATATATTGACTTGATTGATAGGATATTTGTTATGTTAGAAATTACGCAGGTGCTTTGACTGATTGCAGGGCCAAGATTTGGAGCCAGTGAAGAAGGACTCTCATTTCGCTGCCTAGTGCTCTCCAAGAGACTCCAAGATCGTCAAAGAGGTAATTTTCTATCGCATTTCATCAAGTTGTTTTAAGTTAATATGAACATGCTCATGCCATATTTGCGAACTACACAGCTAATCTTACTGTCTGCCTCGAGCACCAAAAATCCCTGAGAGGGATATTCGAAAACCAACAACCCAAGCAGTTTACCCTATAGCAGAATTGGCGACTCTACTGGGGACTTTCCTGGTGGACTATTCTTTCCCTCCTCTCTTAAATCTCGTTTCACGAGACCCTTCGAGCCATTTTATGCCCAGTAGACATATCGAACGCTCGCAGAGTCAATCTGTTCTGTTTGACCAAGCGAAGAACTTTTCCACAGAAACGCTACCTCTGTGGGTTGTCGATGTGTTATAACGCTATCTATGTTCAAATACGGTGCGTTAGTCACTTTCTCTGGGAACGGATCGTTACTCTTCAAAACCTTGTTGTTCACTGTTGTGATGGTGTTTTATTTGTGAGGATTTTGTCATCCAGTACCTTTTCTTGTTGAATCCCTATGCTTATCTGCTAAGCTAGCATTTCTGTTGTTCTCTTGTTTGAGAAAAGTCGGTGTCCAAAATTTAATTTTTTAGAGGAAATTTTTTTTTTGGTATTTTTTTCTGCATATAAATTTGATTTATTACAAAATTTCAGTTCATGAAGCTTGTTTTAAAAAAGAGGTAGATAGAAGTCTGAATCTTTAAAGCTGAACTAAATTATTTGAATGTTAGTGAATGGATGTTGAAAAGAAACCTCTCCTTGTAGAAATACTCTTCATCGAATTGAATATTTAGAGCATGTTTTGCATGGTTTCTTGAGTCACAGTCTCATTACATTTCATACGTACACTCCCCCTCCGCAAGACTAATAATCAAGTACACTAAGAATCAAGCAATAATAAAATCAATCAACTCTTTTTTTGAGCTCACACAAATAGTAGTTCAGGCTAGGATCTTGGGTTAGGAGCAGTGAGAAAATTACCCAAGATCTCAAAACTTGAAACTAGAGTCATTAACGAGCGAAATCCTACTGCACTCATATTATCGGGACCGTTCCTTTACTGGAGCTCAGCGCGAGACAACACTTGGGTGCACAAGAAGGTAGCCCGCCTTCGACTGCATCCGGTGGGTGTGTTATATATTGGGGTTCCCTTCGGGGATGTCGAAACTAGATCGAGGATCTAGGTATTCTGCCCATATAGCACACTGTCCTTGATCGTGGACCCCCCTGATGATGTCTATGATTTGAGGTATCTTTAGTGGCCATACTTTTTAGGGACTTACACAAGGTGACTGGGACGGGCTGTCCTGGTACCTGAAACAGATGGACCCACTCTGTCTTCGGTCTTTAGGAGGGTACTCGTCTTCATGAGAGTGCTTACACCTATCGTCTGAGGTTCGGGCGAAGCTCTAGAGTGACCGTAACTGTACTTTCGACCAACCCTCTCTGTATACTATTGTGATACTGGATTTCATCACCAGGTTTCCACTTACCACATCACGATCTGATGCAGTCAGGAGATTTACTGCGCTGGTTGCACATGTGGGACTATGACCCACCTGCATATGCACAAATTTATGTTTTTATGTATTTAGTTTTGATCCCATATATTGATGATGTACGTATACTTTTTATGGGAATGTATGGGGGGAGGATGGGAGGTATGTATGTGCCCTATGGGATGGAGATTCTCCATTTTCACTATGCTACATGTTTCAGGGAGAACATTGGGTAAACCATGTTTGTTTCATTTGAACTATTATCTCCTTATGGGATGGATTATTTGCATCTTATGATAACTTTGGAGGAGAAATTCATGGAGGGATGGATTGGTGAACACTTAGCTTATGAGGGAAGCTTATCACATGTTGGTGTCACCAATGGAGGAAGGAAAGAGTTGCATCACTCACCTTGTTAGTTGCTTGAGGACAAGCAACATTTGGGAAGGGAGGACTATAATATTCCCAATTAGTCATGAGATAATTGGAATATTCATTTTTGTTTTTCTGCTTTGTTTAAAGAATATGAGGGAAAAGGAGGTCCATATTTCTCCTTAATAATGAATAAATCAATGCCAAATGTGAAAGAGACAAATCTTAGTAGCTAAATTGAAGCACCCTTGGTGTGAAAGGGGCTGGATCACTTTGACTAGGTCAACCTTGACCAAATCTACAACGTTGTCATGGAGGAGTGGCCATCAATGAGGGACAACGCAGTTTTAGATGGAGATGCTTTGTGTGAAAGGAGTACTATCATTGGATGTGGTTGAGGGTTTGCAAGCTCTTGACTTATAAATGGAATAGGATGGAAACATTAGAAGGTTGTTGATGTATATGATATTTTATGAATATATGGTCTGTTTAGACATATATCTTTCTCTTGATGTTTAGCTAAGATTGAAAGTTGTTTAGCATTGGGTGTTCCTGATTGGGAATCCCACCTCTTCCCATTGAGTAGCTCTTGGGAGAGTTTTTATTGCATTGTTCACTATCTAGATTAGGGCCAAGCTTCTTCTTTCAACTACAGTGTAGATCCTGTTGAGGGTTTGGTTGTTTTTGCATGCTGCAGCAAGTGGAGACTAGATCTTTTAGATCTAGGCCATTTCAGTGCTCCTTTTCAGTGGAGGATGTTTCCACTCCATTGGGAGGATAGTATTGAAGGCTTTGGAGCTCATTTTCAAATCTTGGCATCATGCCAACCTTATTTTGATCCCTACAACACAATTTAATTCCAGATCTACGTTATTTCTGTAGGTGGAGTTGTAGGGTGGTTCAGCACACCATTTGGAGAGTTGATTTTCTAGTGTTGGGGATCTGCCCTTCACTTTGAATATATGTTGGAGGAGGCTATTCTATTTCTCATATAAATTCAGCCACACTTTCCAGATCTATAATTTTCAGTAGATCTACAATCTTAGATCTCAGATCTACATCTTGTACTTGGTGTTTTGCTGAAAACCCCAAGGGGGTTCTATAGAGGAGCTTGTATAGTGCATGGATCTGATATAGATCTAACCTTTTGAGAACATATCAGCTCTATATCTGATGTATAATCTATTTTTGTTGCGGAGCCAATAAAATAACGTTGTAAGGGGTTTCCAGCTTTTATATCTGGTTGTAGCACCTCATATAGAGGGATTTTCTTCATTGGAGACTTTCTTTTCTTGTTATGTATCTTATGGGCCATATTTTACATATATTTTACTGTTGTAATAACATGTGAAAGGTCTCCATATTGGTATCCTTCTTTATAAATTATGATCTGCGTTATTATTCCAACATTCTGTAGTATATTCCTGCTTTTCCCATGTGGGAATATTACACTTTAGTACTACCCTCCACCAGACGGAGAGAGACAAGGACGTTGGTTGGAGACCCTTTCCAAGAATCCATGGAGGAATTAATTATCTCCCTGCATCTGATAGAAATTAAAACTCCTTGGTTTCGTTTCACATGGAATAACAAAAGATCCAGTTTGGGGCATACTATAGTGTGATTGGATCGATTTCTAGCTTCTGAAAATTGTTGATCTCTGAATGTTAATCTCCAATCCATTAGGGGAATTTTGAGGTCTAAAATGGGCCACCTAAGGAAATTTTAAAATAATAGTGGAAATAATAAATAATATTTGATTACATCATTAAATTTTAGAGGGAAAAAAGAAAAAACTACTTTTTCAACTCGTATTTTCAACTTATCTCCCAAATTTTTTACTCAAATTTTGAGTGGGAGTACTTGTTGGATGCAAAATTTAATTCCTCATCCAAGGAATACCCACATTGCATACTTTCGATGGATCCTACTACATGAAAAATGAGAAATACATGAAAAACGTGATTGTAATCACATTTTTTTCATGTATTTCTCATTTTTCGTGTAGAAGGGCCAATCAAAAGTATGCAACGTGGGTACTCCTTGGATGAGGAATTAATTTTTTCATCCTACGAGTACTTCCACTTGAAATTTGAGTAAAAAATTTTGGGAGATAAGCTAAAAATACGAGTTGAAAAAGTATTTTTATCATTTTATTATTTTTTAATATTTGTACCCTTTTACTTAAAAAAGGGTGAATCATCTCCCATGGTTGACATCATCATGTTGAATCTTATTGGTTCTTATAAAGTTTATTTTGGATGTGCATTTTTCTTAGGAGGCCCATTTTAGACCTCGAAATTCCCCTAATGGCTAATCCTTCATTGGAATGGATATGGACATAAGCTTATCATGTTGAAAATATATGTGCCCCAAAACTATGGCCCCATTCCCTTTCAATACTCAATGCTCTGGATATAATATCTTGGCTTCTCAGATATTCCAGGTGGATATTGCTGGCCACCCACCTATTCCACTTGGGGCCCCACTATTGTCTCTTTCTGTTTTTTCACAACTTACTATTTTTAGCAGTTTTTCGGGTCCTGAACTTCCAGAGCCATTTTGAAGCCCCAAACAGAGATGATATGCCAAAGTTACGTCCCCAAGAAGTTGAAACACCAATTTACCCAAACAGGGCCCATAGTTTTGGCGCTTCATCTCCTAGGGTTAGGTTTTTGGATGTTTAGAGTTCTCCATTATTTCCCCATAATAAATAGGCCCTCAAGCCTCATTGTAACACAGTTCGGAGGTCTATAACCATCATATCTCTTCTCAGAGATTCGCTACCAGCACCCTAGCTATTTTATTTCCATCATGTTTGTAAGCATATTTCTGTGATTTGATATTAATGAAATGAAGCCTTATTTCCGTTGTATTTCTATGTTTATGGTTATTTCTGTATTCTGTTGCGTTCTTGCATAAATCTGGATCAGTGGTATCATAGCAGTCTAATTTTTCTCGATCCTTATTTGCATGTCCCCAACGAGGTCAGGGTATAAGGATTTAGGGCTAGATCTGGTGGAACCTTTGCAAGATCATCCTCGCAAACCGCGACAGACGCCCATGGGGGACGAAAAGAAAGATGAGGGAGAAAGAGATCCTATCAAAATATTGCTCGAGGAGGCCCTTGAAAAACAAAGGAACCCGATGATGGATAACTTTGCCTAGATCCTTCAACGACCGCCCACTGGCAGCGCATCTACATCCAGCAACCACTCTGGAGGCGCGACTCCCTTTAAGGTACAAGTAAACTTTGACATTCCCATATTTGAGGGTCAAATAGATGTAGATGCCGTAGATAGATGGTTGAATCTATTAGAAGGATATTTATTGGTTCATGACTTTTTCGGCCAGGAGAAAATTATTTTTGCACTCCTCAAAGCTACCCCTCATTTCAAGAACTAGTGGGAAACCTACTGTGAGAAAAAGGACGAGACAAAACCCTCTCTGTTCTCAGTCGTACCCACTTGGAATTCTTTCTAAGATGCCATAAAGGAACAATACTATCCCATGGGGAGCTATGAGGAAAAGTACATACAATGGACCACGCTGCGGCAACAAAGGGATCAAGATGTGCATGAGCTAACGAATCTGTTCCATACCCTGTGCACAAAGTTGGGTATCAAAGATTCAAAGAAACATTTGGTGCTAAAGTATTGCGATTTTCTGCACAGATACATTCAGGAGGAAATGGAGTTCCTCGACATCTCCTCACTTGGTACGGCATAGCAGTATGCTGCCAAGATTGAGCAGAAATTCAAACACAAGAAGCAAGACTTTGGATCTGCGAATCAAAAGCAAGGGAAAGGTGCCCCCAAACCACAGAAAAAAGGACAAATCTAAGGCATGGTGGCCCAAGACAACTTGCCAAAGACACAAGAAAATAACAACACCGCGAAGCCAAAGAAGGACACGGGAAAGTGGTGTGAGTTCCATAAGAGCTCCACTCACAACACAAGTGAGTGTCGAGCCAAGTAGTAGTTGGTGGCCGAGATGAGGGCTTCTGAATCAAATGCATGCTCTGACTCTGAATTAGAACCTGACAAGGTGAATGAAAAAGGGAAGAAGATTATTGATGTGGAGCCCAACGCCATTCTTGCCACTACGAAGATCCAAAAGGAGGAGCCAGAAGATCCAGAGGAGGCAGAGTGTCTCTTCCACTCCCATATGTGAGTAAAGGGTTCCCCGCTATGGTTCATTGTCGACAATGGGAGCCAAAAGAACCTCATTTCAGTAGATTTCATGAAGCGGTTGGGCTTTCTGACCACAACGCACCCACAACCATACACCATCGGGTGGCTTCACCAAGCACGGGATCTCTGCATCAGCCAACAGTGTCGCATTCCCTATAGCATCAAGCCCTTCACGGATGAGGTATTGTGTGACATTGTTGCTATTGATGTTTCTGATGTATTATTAGGCCAACCATACTTGTGGACGCGACATGATGTGTATGAGTCCCAGCCTCGCGCTGTTATTTTTACTTTGGGAAATAAATTATACAGGATACCAGAGGTACCACCGCCTCCCACTATCTCTTTGGTTACTAAAAAACATTGCAGTAAGCTCATTTCCCAACCTAGGAATTTTTTTTTTTAGATGATCCACCCCCAAGGCAAGAAGAATATTGTGGCCATGACCTCCATACATGGCTCCTCTGCACGACAACAACAAATGGACAAGGTTGTGGAGGAGTACGGGGACATCTTCACCTCACCCACAGGGGTGCCTCTACACTGTCAGGTCAAGCACCCCATTGACCTGACCCCAGGTGTGCCACTACCCAATGGATCAATCTATAGGCGCTCTGTTATGGAGAAATTATGAAATCAAGAGGCAGATTCAGGAGTTGCTGCTGAAAGGTCACATCCAGCCAAGTTCATCGCCTTGTGGGAGCCCGATCATGTTGGTACAGAAGAAGGATGGGACTTGGAGACTCTATATTGATTATTTTGGGCTGACCAAGATCACTGTCCGGAATAGGTACCCGATCCCACGGATTGATGACCTTCTGGACCAACTCAAAGGGGAAAAATATTTCAGCAAGATCGACTTGAAGTCTGGGTATCACCAGGTACCAATCGAACCCTCTGATGTGTGGAATACTGCCTTAAAATCCAAGGAGAGCCTTTTTGAATGGCTTTTCATGCCTTTCGGATTGAAAAATTCTCCCACAACCTTCATGAGGTTGATGTGTAATATTCCAAATTAGGAATAGCTCATGAACCATGCAGTAAAAACACATTTCCAACAACAAATGCAATAAAACAGTAAAATGGACTCTTGGATCTCATATATTAATCAATATACAACCTAAATCCAAGAATAGAACTAAAACAAAGCAAAATAGGTGGGTTAAACAGATCTCCCACACCTAGGATTTCCAAAAAGTGCTAAAACCCCAAGACTGCAGAATATCGGAGTTGTTGCATAAGGGACTGCGCAGTCTAAGAGAGGGTTTACACTTATAAAATATGATAACAACATATCTACTCATATATTAATCAAATATACATTAATAACTGAGATCTAGTCTCCTTATACAAAATACAAGATAACCCGGCAAGGGCTTCTTGTCAAACACTCTGCATACAAAATGTGATATTCATAAAATTATTGAATAATCACTGCAAAACTAAAGCACATGAGTGTATAATGCTGAAATATGTCTGATCTGATGTATATTCCTCAAGGTCTTTCTCCCATGAAAGGATGAACCTCTCAATCACAAGGAAACTTAGCAACGGAGCCACCAAACCATGCAATGAACACTGCCTCCGGAATAATGCATTCCCTAGCTGGAACAGCGCTAGGAATGTATGGGAAATGTGTGTTCTGATACCACATATCTGAAATAATCTCTGGATCTCTCCAAATAGGTCTCTCAAGTGAAGGAAATCTTCCTCCAATGAGAAACTAGCTCAGAAACCGAGATTCCAATCCCTTCCACTGCTGCACCCAGCAACACTGCACAATCTCTGGCATAAACTGCGTTGATGAAGTTGGCTGAAGATTGGCCTAAAAACATGATGTGGAATTATGAATACAAACTCTCCCAATGAGGCTCCTCAAGGAGAGAGGTGGGATTCCTGCTCGGGAACACCCAGTGCTAAACAGCACTGCAACCCTGTTAAGCAACAAAGCAGCAACAAGTCTTGGAAGACAAGAATAATAAGCTAAAACATGAAGAATAATGCTGCCATCCTCTTCCTTATATAGAACATGAGTTTTCTTGCCCTTGGCCCCACTCAATTAGGTCATCTCTACCCAAAGATACATCTCCCTCCAAAATTGCGTTATTCCTCCTCCTCTAAAACTGCGTTGTTGACTTAGTCAAAGAAGCTTGATTTTATCCCTGTTCACACATGGAGGTGTTTTATTAGGCTATAATAGTGTCCCCTTTCACACTTGGAGTGTTTTCATTCCTCCTTAGGAGACTTATACGCTTTTCTACCCATTTATTTACCGGTTAGAGCTGCTGCTAACTCTAATGTTCTATTTAGCTGTGAGGCTAAAATTTTGGAACATTACAGTCCTCCCCTCCAAAATATTTCCTTGTCCTCAAGAAAATGTATAAGGAGAGAAAAATTTCTCCCCTCCTCCTCATGTGGCCTCCCATCAATGGCCTCCATCACTGCATCAAGATAATCTGCAATAAAATTGTCATTCAATGTTTCCTCCCCCAAGTGTGCAAAACCAAATGGTCTACATCAATCAAAGGTGGAAAGTGTGAATGGAGACTTGCTTGCTATCTCATGGCCTCCACAATGTAGGAGTGATGACCAACATGGTGAATGAGGGCCTCTCTCACCCATGCTATCATCCAAATGAAGTGAGTCACCCTCCAACATGGCAACTCATGAAGAATCCCCTCCACCTTGTGCTCTGGAAAGGTAGGTGGGCTGAATAAATGAACATGATAGGCAAGGGGGCCTATCCCACGCTGCCCTCCTCTCTCCTGATGATAAGTGTAGAGGGTATGCTGATCTCGGGCTGCAACATTATTGCCCTCCAATGGCATGAAGAAGATTGAGTCTCCAAAGACTCTTCCTCCAAAGTCATGAAACATGCCAACCCAAACCATTCCATTCAAGATGAATGGCACATCATCACCATTTGGCCTCTAGATCAGAAAATTTATGAAATTTAGGTGCAATTTTGGATGGTACCAAAGGTCCTCCAAGTGGATATTACGCAGTCCCCCCAACTGCTGCTTGAGAATTTCATGTGGCAAGTGGTTTTGCAACAAGTTATAAGTTGTGTATGTTTTCTCTTCCAACATGGGGAAGTAAGCATAAATGTCCATCAGCTGTACATAGATAAAATAGCAATACACTTGCCCATTTCCATGTATAGATGGGCTACTATCATTGCAAATATTGGCCCTAAAGTGACCATGAAACCCAAAAATACTCTTGCTCTCTTCTGGAGAAATGCACTGATCATATATGGTAAGAAGATACAAATACTCAATGGAGTAATCAACTAGTACATAGATGTATTTCTTACCATGCATAGTGAGTAGGCTGAAAGTGAGGTACATGTATAAGTTCCCCCATGATTATCTTCTCATAAAAATCTGCAGGAAGAAGGGATACATATACTCCTTGGAACACTCCATCAATAAGAACATACTCCCATGTGACAACGTTGTAGGCCTTAGAAATAAGGCTCCATGACTCCTCTCTTTGACATTCCATATGCCAAAACCATCCACCATCATGCTGCTATGTGAGAAGATCTTCTTCCTACATGGAAGTCTCTCATGATCCTTCAATGTTGAAGGGTAGCCTCCTTGCACCATGAATGTGCCTTCCTTCTCTTTAGAAATCTCATGAAAAGTATAGGAATAATTTTTCCATACTCTCCCAAGTACAACCACAGCAACAACAACTTTTTATGATGCCTCATCTCTTCCTCATACAAGCCATGAAGTAATATCATGATGATCAAATTGTATGATGCCCCATACAAAAAAGTCTTCTGCTGCTCTAACATATGGGAGCCATGCCATCCAATTTGTTTCTCTCTCCATGCAAAGCTTTCATTGAGCAAAAAAATATCAGCAATACATGGAAGCAAGGTACAATAAAAACAAGTTGCCAAATGAAAATCGGAGAGTGAATCATAGTTCCACTCATGGAACTAGCGCAGTGCATCCTTAGCCTGCATCAAAATAAGAAATAACAAGTGTCTTCCCAGCCACTTGTTTGCTGCCACAGTCATCTCATAAGATGAAAACATAGAGATACAATGTGGTGCCAATGGTGCACACCAAGAATCATGTGGCTTCCCCCACAAACCATCAAAAAGATAGCCAATAGAAATGCTACAAGTAGCTGCAAGTACATCATCATACAATATGCAAGAAGAGAGAATCCTTCTTGTTACATCATGCTGCTCAAATAAGGAAAAGGAGTACAATACAAAATATGAAATGATACCTCCTCCATTATGCACTTGAGATCTTGAGCTGAAATGGCTTAACTAGAAATTCTCCCTCACCTCCAAAGAGTGGGGAAGTGGCTGTGACCTCCTCTCTATAACCATCCAGGCTATGCATCTCTCCATATGCTAAAGTATGTCATGCTGAATGCCCTCCCAAATGAAATCCTCTGCCAAGGAAAGATATGCATCAAAATGCATGGAAGAGAAATTCTCATGTGCTGCATGTAGCTTGAGACTAGAAGCTCTAGTCAAGAAGACTCTACCATATAAATAGATGACCTCTCCAACCACCATGTATCTATCATCTCCATCTAGGTCATCAAGAGTCATGCATGCACCAATATCCTTGGAGTACTCTACCAAGAGTTGAGACCTCCAGTAAGGATCAATCCTCCTAAGAGACAGCACTGGTGATCTGGCATGTGAAGCTCTCCTCACGCTGCTGCTTGCTAATTTGACATCCCCCGTGCCAAAGTTTCCCTCAAAACTCTTCACCTCTCCAAAATCCAAGAGTGGTGAATCCAAAGACAAGATGTCTTCCATCAACTCCAAATCAGGCGGCCTCCCAGGTGGAATTCCTCCATGTAGTGAGACATCAATGTCAAGAGTAGACTGCACAGATGGTTGGGCAACCTTGCCCTTACTTTCACAATGCAATACAATCTTCATCCTCTTTGCACTAGCTCTCTGAAATAGAGAAGGATGTGTGCCTCTCATCACATGATGCTGCACTTCCTCCCTACCTCCTCCTTCCAGCTGCAATGCTGCAAAATCATGTTGCTCATTGATTGTGCTTGGACCTCCATGTAAGAGATCCTAGGCTCCTCCTCCCTCTACATGAGGCATTGGTTGTGCACTATATGTGACAGCATTGTTTCTCTCTTCTCCCTCATCAATGTGTGTGAGCAACATTTTAACAATTGGATCCTCCCGTGAAAAGGAGATCCCCATGCCCTCTTGTTCAATAATAAGAACTGGAGGTCTTTCTTTTGACAATGTGTAGTGCAAGATGCCAGCTTCTCCCATGGTTTCCTGAAGTGGGGTTTCCTCTATAACATGCAATGGTTTTGTTTTCTCAAGTTTTCTTTGCTCATGTGCCTTAGGAAGTTTTTCACCAAACCTTCCCACCAATGTTTCTATGAATCTTGCATAAGTGGAAGTGTTTGCATTCTTTAAAGAACAAGATTCAAAAATCCACCATGCATGAGCCTTACCTCTGAAATGCAGCACTGCTACTCTGATGGCTTCATCTTCAAAAATATGGTGCAGCTGCAAATAGGAGTTTAGCTCCTTCACCCAAGCTCCAGCTGAACATGTAGGTGATTCGGAAAAAGTAGATAGAAGAAATCTATCTGTATCTCGCTACTCGCTCTTCTCCACCTGGATCTTAAAAAACTCTTGGAAATCAGTATAATCCCTAAACCTTTCAGTTTTAGATTCATATTCCTGCAAACAATCACTAAGAGTCATCCTCCTAGGTATTCTCCCTCCTTTCATCCATCTCAAGATAGTACCAGGAACTTGACTGCGCTGTGAATTATGGAATGTAGCTTCATGCTCACACTCACCATATGCAAATCTAGATTTAGCTCTACATCCATCTTCCCTTGGAGATCTCATCTCCAATCTTATTTTCTTCAGCTCTCCTTGAAAGCTCTACATAGATTTTGGAAGAAGCTTGGTAAGCTTGTCTTCCTTTCTCCCTTCACATACTGAAGCTTTCTAGATTATGTCCATCTCTCCTTCCTCTAATAGCTAGATCTCACAGGCTGAGATAGAGATCATGCTTTGATACCACTGTAATATTCTAAATTAGGAACAGCTCATGAATCATGCAGTAAAAACACATTTCCAGCAAAAAATGCAATAAAAAAGTAAAATGGACTCTTGAATCTCATATATTAGTCAATATAAAACGTAAATCCAAGAATAGAGCTGAAAAAAAGCAAACTAGGTGGGTTAAACAGATCTACCACACCTAGGATTGTCAAAAACTGCTAAAACCCCAAGACTACAGAATACCGGAATTGCTGCATAAGGGGCTGCGTAGTCTAAGAGAGGGTTTACACTCAAAAAATATTATAACAACATATCTACTCATATATTAATAAAATATACATTAATAACTGAGATCTAGTCTCCTTATACAAAATACAAGATAACCCGGCAAGGGTTTCTTTTCAAACACTCTGCATACAAAATGTGATATTCAGAAAATTACTAAATCATCACTACAAAACTGAAGTACATGAGTGTAGAAGGCTGAAAGGTGTCTGATCTGATGTATATTCCTCAAGGGCTTCCTCTCATGAAAGGATTAACCTCTCAATCACAATGAAACTCAGCAACGGAGCCACCAAACCATGCAATGAACACTGCCTCCAGAATAACGCATTCCCTAGATGGTACAGCGCTGGGAATGTATGGTAAATGTGTGTTCTAATACCACAGATCTGAAATAATATTTTGAGCTCTCCAAACAGGTCTCTCAAGTGAAGGAAATCTTCCTCCAATGAGAAACTAGCTCAGAAACCGAGATTTCAATCCCTTCCACTGCTGCACCCAGCAACACTGCAAAATCTCTGGCATAAACTGCGCTGATGAAGTTGGCTAAAGCTTGGCCTGAAAACCTGATGTGTAATGATTAATACAAACTCTCCCAATGAGGCTCCTCAAGGAGAGAGGTGGGATTCCCGCTCGGGAACACCCAGTGCTAAATAGCACTGCAACCCTACTAAGCAGCAAAGCAACAACAAGTCTTGGCAGACAAGAATAATAGGCTAAAACATGAAGAATAATGCTGTCATCCTCTTCCTTATATAGAACATGAGTTTTCTTGCCCTTGGCCCCACTCAATTAGGTCATATTTATCCAAAGATACATCTCCCTCCAAAACTGCGTTATTCCTCCTTGGATTCCTCCTCTAAAACTGCACTGATGACTTAGTCAAAGAAGCTTGATTTTATCCCTGTTCACACATGGAGGTGTTTTATTAGGCTAGAAGAGTGTCCCCTTTCACACTTGGAGTGTTTTCATTCCTCCTTAGGATACTTATGGGCTTTTCTACCCATTTATTTACCGGTTAGAGCTGCTGCTAACTCTAATGTTCCATTTAGCTGTGAGGCTAAAATTTGGAACATTACATGATGGATGACATCTTGCATCCATTCACCAACTCATTTGTAGTGGTATACTTGGATGACATTCTAATATTTAGCTAGACTTGGGAAGAGCACCTCCACCACATCCGAGAAGTCCTCCAAACACTGCGACAACACAAGTTGTGTGCCAATTTGGAGAAGTGCACTTTTGGCATGACTCGAGTTCAATATATGGGATACATTATTGATGAAAGGGGGGTGCATGTGGATCCAGCCAAGATCCAAGTCATTTGGGATTTTCCAGCCCCAACCACCCTAACAAATCTTCTCAACTTTTTGGGTCTTACTAATTTCTACCGCAGGTTCGTGTTGGGATTCTCTCATATCACTTAGCCCTTGATTCAAGTCACCAAGGGAGGAGCGAAAGAAAAATTATGTTGTTCGGAATCTCAATAGAAGGCATTCGTAGAATTGAAACATCACCTTTGTTCTTCCCTAGTGCTCACATTACTAGACTTGCAAAAAACATTTGAGATCAAGAAAGATGCCTCTGACTATGCTATTGGGGTGGTTCTTACTCAATAGGGGCATCCAGTGGCATATCATAGTGAGACATTGTCCGACACAGTTCGAAAGTATCCCACTTATGTCAAAGAAATGTATTCCATTGTGCAGGCTTGTTGACAATGGAATTGTTACATTTTGGGGAAGGATACAATCATCCACATAGACCACTGACCCCTGCAGTTCATATAGACACAAGGGAAGTTGCAAAACAGTCACCATTATAAGTGGTCCACATATCTGCAAAAATTTCATTTGAACATCAAGCACAAGAAGGGTAGCACCAATAATGTTGCAGACTGCCTCAGCCGACCACCGATCGTGGCCATAACCACTGTTCTCAACTCCTGTGGGCATGATACTTTTGATTGGTTGCTTCTCTACAAGAGTGATCTAGAATTTAGCTACACATACAAGGCACTCTTTGGGGGTATGCAAGTTCCTTTTTTTCACCTCCAACATGCACTATTATGTCACCTAGGACACCTTTGTTTTCCTTCAAGCAAGCGTGCCAAGATGATATGGGAAGCACACTACAGTCGAGTTGCTGGGAATTTTGGGGTCGAGAAAGCAGTGGCGGTACTATAGAAGTATTTCTATTGGCCGAACCTTCGACAGGATGTCGAGAAGTACATCAGATCCTGCACTGCTTGTGCCATTGCCAAACCGACCATCAAGAAGCAAGGGCTCTATACTCCACTACCTACCCCTAGTCGACCTTGGGAATCCATCTCCATGGATTACATGTCAGACCTTCCTTCTACTAAGCATCGAAACGAGTGTGTTTTCATGGTCGTCAACAGATTCTCAAAGATGGCCATTATGGCGGCCTGCAAGAAGAATATCACAACAGAAGCCACTGCTAAACTCTTCTTTAAACGAGTGTGGGTGCACTTTGGGATCCCACAGTCTATCATATCAGATCGCGACAGAAGGTTCCTTAGCACATTTTGGTCCAACCTCTAGTCAATGTTGGACACCAAGCTCACCAAGTCCACAACTTTCCATCCCCAAACTGATGGCCAGACAAAGGTTGTCAATAGGATTATTGTACACGTTCTGCACATGTACAATTCAAAGCATCCACGCACATGGGATGAGATCCTTCCCTATGTACAACACAGTTATAACCGGGCTCTCCACAGTTCAACCTGCCACAGCCCCTTTCAAGTGGGCTTGGGATTCCAGCCACTATGTCCCATTGGCGCAACCATGCCATTTGCAGCTACTCAGGCCGATTCAGCGCATGTCCAGTCTGAAGCTAACAAAGCAAACAACTTCGTCGAGTGCATTCAGCACATCCACCAACAGGTTCATGACATATTGGACAGAGTCAATGCTAAGTACAAGCAACAACATGATCAACATTGGGTGCCACACAACTTCTAGGTGGGCGAAAAAGTGTGGCTACATTTGCAGAAGGAGCGCCTCACTGGACCCCACTGCAAGATTCACCCGCTCCGATATGGGTCGTACACCATCACCAAGGCTATCGGGAACAATGCCTTCGAGCTCAGTATTCCACCATTCCTTGGTCTGCACCCAGTATTCAATGTAGACCGCCTTCATCCATACTTCCCACCTCTATTGGACAACTCTGACATTGCAGAAGAACTCACACCAAAAGAGTTAAACCCAGATTGCATAGAATAGGGCACCACAGACTGTATCATGGACATGCAAATCAAGAACACTCGCCGACAAAATATCCAACTGTATCAGGTTGTCAAAGCTAGCCAACTCCTGCACCAAGGAAAGTGGTTCACTAGGGACCAAGTTCAATAAAAGTTTCCGCATCTCATGGAGGAACTCAACGCAATGGGGACCATTTCTTCCTAAGGGGGGAGGAATGATCCAGGTGGTTATTGGTGGCCACCCGCTTATTCCACTTGGGGCCCCACCATTGTCTCTTTCAGTTTTTTCACAACTTACTATTTTTAGCAGTTTTTCGGGTCCTGAACTTCCGAAGCCATTTTGAAGCCCCAAAAGGAGGTAGTATGCTGAAGTTATGTCCCCAGGAAATTGAAACACCAATTTACCCAAATGGGGCTCATAGTTTTGGCACTTCATCTCCTAGGGTTAGGTTTTTGGACGTTAAGAGTTCTCCATTATTTTTCCATAATAAATAGGCCCTCGAGCCTCATTGTAACACAGTTTGGAGGTCTGTAGCTGCCACATCTCTTCTCAGAGATTCGCTACCAGCACCCTATCTATTTTATTTCCATCATGTTTGTAAGCATATTTATGTGATTTGATATTAATGAAATGAAGCCTTATTTCCACTGTATTTCTATGTTTATGGTTATTTCTGTATTATGTTGTGTTCCTGCATAAATCCAGATCATCAGAGGTGATTACTACTTCTTGGGCTCAGTGGGTGAATGGAATCCCAATTGGTATTTTGGGGAAAAATGATCAACAGACCCGAATGGTGCATAAAACAATAGTTAAAGAAAGGGAAATCAACTAATCAAGTTTCTCTTTTAGCTCTCGAGAAACAAGACAAACACATTCAGTCTGAGATGGGAATAAATTTGTCTTAGAGGAACTCCTGCATCAAGAAGCAAAAACCTTCTAGTCTTACCATGCGCTTCTAAAACAATAAGAAGAGCACTCGAGATTAAATTCAAGGAGTGTATGGTTAAAATCAGGGAATGATAATACTAATTTTTTTCCATATTTAAGCAACATAGGGAGAGGAAGAATAACTTTTTAGAAATCCAAGTTGAGGGAAAAAAATTGATGATTTTAAGTTAATTCAAGATGTTTCCACCTCTTCAGCAATTTGTATTGGTCTCTTAATCAAATAAATGAGGAGGGGGGAATATTCATGTTGGAATAGGTCCCTGAGTTGGTCACAAAGGATATTAATGCACTTCTCATTATTCCCCCCACCGCTGAAGAAATAAATCAGGTAGCATTTTCCTTTCACCCGGAAAAATCCCCAGGCCCAGATGGCTTCCCTACCCATTTTTACCATCATTTCTGGGATGTAACCCACAGGTACCTGATCAGAATGATTGGCTATTTCTTAAAGAAACTCTATATTGGGGGGGGGGGGGGGAATATTTTTTTTTCTAGCTCTCATCCCTAAAGAGACTAATACATCTTCCTTTACCAAGTTTCAGTGAATTTCATTTTGTAATTTTTCTTACAAGATTATCTATAAACATTTGGAAATGTGCCTCAAGAAAATTCTTCTACACATCATCTATGAAAATCAAGGGGATTTTTTCCTGGGGAGACAAAAAAATTTTGGCATGCCGAAATGCTCTATTTTTACCCCATTCCTATTACAAAACCACAATAATTAACCTCTGTTTTATCTCCATAAACCTCCTCATTCCTGCACTAGTCCAAGAATATTGTTTATTCCTACACAAACTTCATATTTCATGTTTAAGGTTTATTAGGTGCTTAATTAATCATTTTAAATAGATTCTGTGTCTTTAATATTTCTTGTAACTTATATTTACTTTCCTAAAGTATTGATAATCTAAAGTATTAATAATTATATTAGCTTGATCTAGTTCAGGTAGATTTCTGCACCGCCAGCAACTATCTGTTCTGTGATCTCCGCAACAGCTCGATCACTTCACGCGGGCATCTTGGTCCGCGTCATCTAGTTCAGTTGTTTTCATTTGAAGTTGGACTCAAGCGAAGGATAGCCAGGATGTGGTCGAAGATAACATCACCGACCAACGATTATTTCGCAACTTATTATAACCGTTGTCTTATTTTTGTAATTTTGTTTTTTATTTTGCTTCAGCCGAAAGGCTTGATTTAGAACAAGTGTGTAATTTTCGTTATGGACATAAGTCGAAAGGGATGTATAAATTATAGCTCTTAGATAGATTAGGTTAGCGATAGAAAGTGCAACTATAAGTACTGGTTAATTTGTAATCTTGTTGTCGCCCTTGTTCTGGGTTGGACTTGAACTCATAATGTATATTTGCTGATCGGAATTAATACAAGGAGTTGCACCATTATTTTTTGAGTCTGTGTTTAATATTTCATTGATGCGTTGTTAAAGTGTTGAAGAGTTTTGTTTCCTAAAATGGGAAACGAGCTGGTGGGCTAGGGTTGTTGAACCTTAGAATTACCCTCTCTTTGATAGCTTTTCTCACCTATTTCCATCACTTTATGATAAGATCACAGACCCCAATCAATGATAAATTCTAGGTTTTGTCTTAAGGAATGCATTAAAATGATTTCCATATTATATTTGCATGTTCTCGCTATTTGAATAGATTTTTGCAATTTATCTACAGAACGTAGCCTATTCTGCAGCTAACTGTGGATTCTATAGCTACTCTCATGATCTGGCAGGTTCCAGGTGTCAAATGAAGAATTGGGCCACATGGGCATTTCTAGAATCATCTCTACATGGATTTTATCATATTCACTTAGTCCAGATCGACAAAAAAGCAGGCCTAAGATCATGGTCAAAGGTGTGGTCAAAGTATGTTATCCGAAAGCAACAGGACTCTTGATTTTCTCTATTGTAGAAAATCAAGAGTCTAATAGTCCTATTGCAAGTCTAATTCAAATTAGCCACCTGTAGCAACTTTATCTCACAAACAGTTATGTTATTTTCCTTTAAATATCGGTTGTATAGAACCGAGAAGACAATTCAGAAATTAAGTGTTAAGGTTAAGCTTTTTTCTAATACTCTGTATTCAAACTTCATTTTATCATAATACAAAGTTCATGTTGCCAATGACTGTTTAAGTGCATCCTTAACCAGCTAGCAGTTCAGCCAAATCAGTTGCAGAGGGCCCCTACACTGGAGGAGGTTTTTCATTTGTTGTTTTCCATTACTCTGTTTTTATCAAATCTGTTTTCTAATTAGGTTAATGTTTCATTCCATTTTTTTATCAATAGCATAACATTAAATCACAATTGTGAAGCCTTTTTCTTCTAAGATATTTCATGAAGATAGATAATTTTGTTTTCAAATAGAATTAAGATTGAAGTAATAAGAATACACAGTTGCCTAGTTTCCTTACTGTTTTTTCATTCATTTTCTTAGAACATAATTTTCAATTAATTGTGTCAATGGATGTTTTCAAAAGCCATTTCAAGATGATGATCCTAAACTAAATGGTTAAATATCTAATTCTTAGAGTGATTGAATTTACTCTGCACATTGTTATTTTCTTTCTAGGAATTTAGAGACTAAGGCATAATTGACTTCTCACATAGCATCTCAAGAGGGTAATACTTCACATTGAATGTTGCATAAAGTCAAATATACATTAGTTTTTTTACATTATTTCACATTTTTCTTTTAGATCCTCACTTAATTGCATCACTAATATTCCTAAAGGTCATTCTAAGGAGATTGATTTAATCAAATTTTAAGACTAAATGATTGAATGTTTTATGAATTCAATTACTGAGTTACCTTCTGCATACTTTAGTTTTCTAGATCATTAGGTATAATTGGTTACTTAACACCATATCAAGAAGATCACACTTCATAATTGAATGTTGGAGTAGTTAAATATACATCAGATTTTTTCCTTTGCATCCTTTGCTTACTGTTCTAGGACATTAGAAGTTAAAGTACAGACAGTTTCTTACACATCATCTCCAGAAGGTCATACTTCATAAATTGAATGCTGGAGTAACCAGAAGTACATTAGTTGTTTTCATTTTCTGCTTTTACTTAAGACAAGATCCTCAATTTAAATATTAGTTTTTAGAATTAAATCCATGGAATAGGACTAATGATAAGATAAGATAGATGCTCTGTTTTCCAAATTACTTCCTAACCAGTCAACAGATTTTGGTTTATTTTTATGAAAATTAGATTAACATAGGAACAGTTCCTTTTCTTCGTTCTTAAAATTCATTAGATTCATTTAAATCTTTTCATAGTTTTAGATTAAACATTCTTAGACATCAAAGAACAAAAATCCCCCAAAACAATATAAAATACAAAACAACGAAGTAAGAGAAAGGTTAACTAAGCACATACAGTGCACCATGCTTCATCAGTTTACAAACCTTGGTTGATAATTAACGCAATCAATTTAAGACATTAAAGTGACTAAACATTTTGGCGTCATTGCCGAGGAAGTGTAATTAGGTAGCCTCATTTCTTACATCTAAAAGAAATGATATGCGTAGAGAAAGAGACTCTAGGGGCAGATTCATAGCTAGAGGCAGAAGTTTAATCCCTACTACACCACTTACTCCACCAAGACTAAGAAGTGATACACCTCCATCTCAAACTCATATTCCATATTTCACTGGCCATAGACTTCCTGAAGTTCCAAGGTTAGGAATCCAATTAGTAGGATCCCCTACTTCATCTACTGAGGTAGTCTTAGAAGAAGAAGATCCTAGGTCTCCAACAGAAGGAGTAACCTTTTTCACTTCTGCAGGGGAACATATTCTAGCTGAGGAGTTAGAAATACCTAGTGGAGAGGAAGAAGAAGAACATTTCTTCAACATACCATTAAGATAAGAACCAGAGGAAGAGTAGTTAACCTTACAAGTTGACTCTCATATCAGCTCTGAAGAATCTATAATGGCAGGAAGAGGAGGAGAAGGAGAAGGAGAAGGAGAAATTTTAAATGGAAAAAATGTAATATTTGGAGGAGGAGATAGAGGAAGAGGTAGAGGAAATGTGGAAAGAGGCGGAAGAAATAGGGTAATTGAGAGTTCTTTTGGATTCCCTATAGTTGATGAAGATACAAATGCCATAATGAAAAATATCAAACCTTTTGTCCTCCCAAAATTTCATGGATTGAAAATAGAAGACCCTGAAACCTTTTTGTTTGAATTTGAAACCTTGTGCAGAACTTATGATTATTTACAAGACTCTCAAAAACTCAAATTGTTTCCTTCAACATTGAAAGGAGCAGCTCTAAAATGGTTTATGAGTTTAATCACTCGATATATTAGAACATGGAATGATATGAAGAGATAATTTTTAGAAAGGTATTTGGATTATTGCATACCTATCAATCACAAGGATGAAGTGTTTAAAATGATGCAAAGAGAGGATGAAAATTTGGAGGATTTAATTGAAAGATTCAACTATAACATAAAAAGAGAAAAAATGGATAATTTAGATCAAGACACATTAAAATATCGTTTGTTGAAATCCATTAGAGATGAGTGGATAGACATCCTCAACATGACAGGGAAGGGAGACATCCCTCAACTCCCATTACCTGATATTTTGGAATTATGCTTTCATCTCTCAAGAGGAAAATAAAAAACTGGGAAAGGTCTAAGAGATCCTGCTCTTGCTAGGGTAAATAGATCTGCAACTGGAACAGTAAGTAGGGAAGAAATTGGAAACATGCTTGATGAATTTAAAACAGAAATTTTAGGGAGTCCTAGTGAACAAATAGAAATCCTTAAGTTACAAAACAAGAAGAAAGTCGAGACTGATGCTTTAGCTATTTTCTGTCCCAAATGCAGAAAGAAGCATGCTTTAAGAGAATGTCCTCTTGATGCAAAAGTCATAGAGACCTGCATGATTTGTTCAGAAATTCATGAGACTAAGGGTTTTCCTTCAATTCCTGGTATTAAGGTTGTTTTTCAAGAAGAAACAACTTCAAATCCAACATAATATCTTTTCTTTGTCTCTATAATACCATGGCAAGGGCCACAAACTCAAGGTTTTAATAACCAAATGTATACTCAGCTCCCACCAAACTGGAATTCTTGGCAACAACATTGGCCTCAATCTCAATCTCAATCTCAACCTTGGGCTCAAGGAATGCAAAATCCTTATGGAAGATTCTCTCAATACTATCAATATCCTCCATCATATCCAAACTATCCTCCCCAAAAAATTCCTCAACAAAATCAACAACCCCAACTCCAAAACCAAAACCAAAATCCACAACCCTCACTACCATTCCCTCAAAGACCAAATCAGCTACCTGCCCAACCATTGCCAAACCCCAACAATAAAAATCCTCAGAATACATATATGATAGAAGGACAGCAATTTCCAACCTACATAATTACCCCTCTAGATCTTAATTATGTCCAACTTAGATCTGGTGGGATATTAGAAAATAAAAATCCTTCTGTAGTCATTCAAGAACAAGACAATTCTGAGGAAGATTCTCTACAGCCCAATAAAATTTTTGAAGAAGGAACATCTCTTCAAAACCAAAATTCTGAAATAGAAAAACAAAAAGAACCAATAAACTCAACTCCTATCATAGAGAAACCATCAGTATCTACTTCTACACCTCCTTTTCTTGAAATATTACAAGTTGATAAAGGGGTAGAAAAACATATTATGTTGCCTAATTATGATTTTCTAGATGAATTGAAAAATGTTTCTATCAAAATCCCTTTGTTACAAGCCATCAAGGAAATTCCAATTCTAGCTAAAACAATAAAGGAGTTAAGTATGAAGAAACTGGGAAGAAAAACAAAAGAAATAAAAACAATTCAGCTTGTAGGAAAAATAGCAGACATAATGATGGGAAAAATTATTATTCAAATATATTTAGATCCAGGAAGTCCAGTTGTAAAAACACATATCAATGGAGTTGAAATTCCAAATACATTGATTGATTTAGAAGCAACAATAAACATCATGAGCAAACAAACCATGGAACAGCTCAAGCTTCCTAATCTTCTTTATACACCTACATTACTGCAATTAGCATATAGATCTGTAATCAAGCCAGATGGTGTGTTAGAAGATATCTTAGTTTCCTTAGATTCTTGGGAGTACCCTATTGATTTTATGATCTTAACCCCTAAGAACAATCTAGGAGGACATCCAATTATATAAGGAAGACCTTGGTTGGCTACATCTGATGCTTTCATTAGCTGTAGATCTTGTGACATGTATATTTATTATGGTAGCTCAACTAAGAAATTCACTATGTATCCTCCACTAAGAACAATCACAGAGATAGATGACAAAGAATGGATTGATGATGAAAATGATATACAGCCTCTCTTTACTATTTCAACCATTAGTGAAGATACTAAAATCTTAAATTCAATAGAAAATTTTGAATCATATCCAGAATATGAACATGATCAATTTCAAGAAAAATCCAATATTGAAAATTTGTCAGCTAGGCAGACGTCTCTTTATTCTATGGAAGAATTTGGTAGCTCTACGTTGAAATATTTCCAGGGAAAACCTTGAACATAAACAATAACTTGGAAAAATTACAATAGGAAAAGCTAATCTAAACATTACAACAACACTCTTTTGCATATGCATGGGAATACACTGACATGAAAGGAATTAGCCGTAAGACTTGTATACATCACATCTACATTGAATAAAATTTTAAACCTATCAGACAACCTCAAAGAAGGATGAATCCAAATCTTAGGGAAAATGTGAGAGGAGTTGCAAAAATTGTTGAATGTAAAATTCATTTACCCAATTTCAGACAGTCAGTGGGTTTCTCCTTTAGTGATTGTGCCTAAAAAGAATGGTAAATGGAAGGTATGCATTAATTATCGAGAATTGAATAAAGTTACCCTAAAAGATCATTTTCCTTTACCCTTTATATATCAAGTGTTGGATACATTAGCAGGTAAAAAGTATTTCCCATTCCTAGATGGTTTTAGTGGTTACAATAAAATTCAGGTAGTACCTGAAGATCAAGATAAAACCACATTCACCTGTCCATGGGGGACTTATGCCTACCGGGTACTTCCTTTTGGATTGTGCAATGCACCTGCAACATTCCAAAGGGCAGTACTAGGAATTTTTTCCGATCTAATACATGATTGTGTAGAGGTGTATATGGATGAATTTACAGTTTATGGTAATACATCTGAAGAAGGTTTAGAAAATTTGGAAAAGGTTCTTAAAATATGTAAGGAAGAAAACCTTTCACTAAGCCATGAAAAATGTTTCATGATGTTTACAGAAGGGCTTGTCTTAGGACATCACATTTCAGGAGGTGGAATTAAAGTTGATAAATCTAAAGTTGAATTCATCTCCAAACTATCAATTCCAAGTTGTCCAAAGGATCTTAGAAGGTTTCTAGGATTCATAAGATATTATAGAAGATTTATAGAAAATTTCACCAAAATAGCATCCCCACTCTTCAAATTACTCACAAAAGATTGTGAATTTAGTTGGAATCCTTATTGCTAGTTAGCATTTGAGACTTTAAAAGCAAAAATTTCTGAAGCACCCATCTTAAGAGGTCCAAATTGGAAACTACCTTTTCACATTTCAACAGATGTTTCAGATACAACTCTAGGAGCTGTATTAGGACAAAAATATTTTATCCCCTATGCCATCTATTACACAAGAAAGAATTTGACTCCCACAGAGTTAAATTACACTGTAACTGAAAAGTAATTCTTAGTTATTATTCATGTTATCAACAAATTCATACATTATATAACAGGTTATGGAACCTTCGTTCATATAAATCACTCTGCAATTAGATACTTAATGAATAAATCTATTACTAATGGCAGAGTTACAAAATGGTTATTACTACTGCAAGAATTCAACATTAATGTTCTAGACCGACCTGGAAAAAATAATACAGTTGCTGATTTCTTGTCTAGAATTCAAAAGATCAAAGATGACACTCCAACTGAAGATAAATTTCCTGATGAATATCTTTTTGCAATAACTACTCAGACTCCTTGGTTTGCAGATATTTCCAATTACTTAGTTACAGGAAAATTACCTTCACATTTTCTTTCTAGAGAGAAAAGAAAATCATTCAATTAAGTGCAAGATACTCATGGATTACTAATGAATTGTATAAGACAGGTCCAGATCTCATTATCAGAATATGTGTTTGAGAAGATGAAATGACTAAAATTCTTAAAGCATGTCATGATGAACCTTTTGGTGGACACTTTGCTGACAAAAGGACAGCCTATAAAATCCTTCATTTAGGATATTATTGGCCATCCATCTTCAGAGATGCCAAAGAATATGTAAAAAGGTGTGACAGCTGCCAAAGGGTAGGGAAACCTGCTCCATCAAATAAAATTCCATTACAACCTCAATTACTCATAGAACCTTTTGAAAAATGGGCCTTGGATTTTGTTGGACCTATCAATCCTCCATCTAAACAAAAGAAGTATATTTTGGTATGCACTGATTATGTCACTAAATGGGTAGGGACTAAATCATTACCTTTTTCTAATGAAATATTTGTAGTTAATTTTCCTTTTGAGGATATCTTCACTCATTTTGGTGTTCCAAGAGAAATTGTGACAAATCAGGGATCTCATTTTACATCTAAGGTGGTGAAAATACTCGTGGAATATTACAAGATCAAGCACAGAAAGTATACTCCTTATCATCCACAGGCAAATGGTCAAGTAGAATCTACCAATAAGGTGATTGAAGGAATTCTCACTAAGACTCTGCATCTACACAGAATATATTGGGTAGAAAGGCTTCCTCAAGCCTTATGGACCTATATAACTACATGGAGGAACACAACAGGACATACTCCCTATGAAATTTTTTATGGGAAGCAAGTTTTGTTCCCTATAGAGTTTCAGATCCGAACCTTCAAGATGGCAGTCTAATTGGGACTTGATTTATCAGAAGCACATAAATGTAGATTGTAGCAACTCAATGAGCTTGATGAAATCAAGCAAGATGCAATTCAAAGAACCAGTATATTCCAGAAGCAAAGGGCTAAATGGCATGATAAGTATATCAAGGAGAAGAAGTTTCAAGCACGGGATTGGGCACTTTTGTTCGATTCAAAATTCAAAAATTTTCAAGGAAATTTTCAGACTCATTGGCTTAGGCCATATGAGATTGAAAAAGTCGTTGATAATGGAGCAGTAAAGATAAGGACAATAGATGAAGAAAATTTACCTCTTCTTGTGAATGGTCATCGGTTGAAGATATATCATAAGCCAATTTCAAGAGAGGATTTTATCAATATTTTTCAAGATACCTTGTTTGATTTGTGATGAAGAGCACTTCACCAAGGACTGTCCTCGATGGTCCGAAGTGAGCTGGTTTCTCAAAGGCACCCAGGGAACTCTGGCCATTCTTAAAGAACCCTTCCCATCTCATCAAACCCAGATGGTAGAGAAACCTCGGTCCTCTACCCCATTTGGCTCTCAAGTGTTCATGATGAACGGTTCTGCAGCGATTTCTATTACTACTCAATCGAAATATTATACTGGATCACGTCTAGAAATGGGGAAGGAGATCATTGATGGTCCTCCTCCTCCGCCTGTTTCTAGCCCGCTTGAAATTGAAAGGCCCAATGCTGAATCCATGGTACGGCCACCATCCAAAGGTGTACTCTGCAAGTCTTCTTACAATCCCAATGCTCGTGTCGCTCACCACTACAATATTTTTGAGGATTTGGCTCAGGCGCCATCTGCAATGTCCGCATTATAAGTACTTCAGAGTTGTATGTCTCAATGGAAGGTTTTGTTATCTGTGATTGGCAGGATTGATCCTGCTGATACTAGCCTTGTCGCTTTCAATTTAGAGAATTTCGTTCCACGACTTCCGCATCAGATTTCTCCCATTATCCAAGTTGTTATTAATGGTCTTGACATTCATCAAGTATTTGTGGACGAGGGTGCATCAACCTGGGTCATGTCATCTTCTTGCTGGAAAGCTATTGGTTCTCCAGCCCTGAATTCATCACCAAATTCCCTTGAAGCATTTGATGGAAGGTAATGAAAGCCTTTAGGTGTTCTCGCTAGTTTACCGATTACTTTGAAAGGGAAGACAGCCAATGTCGAGGTAGAAGTATTTGATGCTAAACTCAATTATAATATTCTCCTCGGTTGACTCACACCATGTTATGTGTTCTGTCCACTCTCTTTCATGTTCTGAAATTTCTGCACGAAGGAAAGATTGTTACTGTTGATCAATTTTCCTTCTTCACCACTTCTTCCGAGAACAACGTTCCATATGTGGATCAGATTCCTACTCCCTACGAGAGCGTAGGGTCGGGTATTTTTAAGGATCTTTCCCTCATGGGTATTTTTCCTCTTCCTCCACCAAACACTATTCAGATCAATATGATCTATCGATCTAATGACCCATGGATTATTCCTTTTCCTAAAAAGATCGATTCCTTTGGAGATTCGATGTCGTTGAGTCTGATTGAGATTGACTACTGTGAACTTGTTGCGGCTTTGGAAACCTCTTCCTCTGATCATGCTCCTTTGAGCATGTCCCTTGACATTTATTCTCAATCCCCCTGGCTTGGCGATTCAGGTTCGCCTGATCCTTTGAAAGAAGTGTTTCCCTCTGATGAAACCATCGTGGAAACTATGTCTCTCGAATATCTGCCGTGGGATGATGGTCATCATCGTTCCTCATTCATGTCTGGCCTCAGGGCCATGTCTACTTGTCTTGAGTATTTTTCATCTCAGGTTCCTTCTCCTCTGCTTCAAATACCTATTCTTACCCATGACGTCTTTACAGAAGGTAACTTGACTAATTACACAGATGATGCCTATTGACATTTTCGTTAAACCAGGAATCTTTGAGAACATCCATATGAGGGCCCTTGTTCTTATGACGAAGTACAAGTTTACACTAGCCTTTTCTGTGAGTTCCGTGATTTCTTTGCATGGTCCTACAAACAAATGCCCAACATTGATCCTAGTATAGTGGTGCATGAAATACCTACTTACCCTGGTTCGAAACCTGTTCGCCAGCGTCTTCGTCCTGTGCACCCTAGAAAAGTTTCTTCCATTAAAGGTGAAGTTCAAAATCTTCTCAGAGCTGGTTTTATTTATCTAATTCCATTGACAGAATGGGTCTCTAATATTGTTCCTGTAGATAAGAAACAAGGAACCATTCGAGTCTGTGTTGATTATTGTGACATCAATCGGGCCTGTCCCAAGGATAATTATCCTACTCCATTTATTGATCAGATCATTGATGACTATGATGGGAGTGAGATATTTTCCCTAATGGATGGATTTTCTGGTTATAACCAGATTAACATTCTCCCGACTAATCATCATAAGACCACTTTCATCTGTCCTTGGGGCACTTTCGCGTATAAGAAGCTCCCTTTTGGCTTAAAGAATGTTGGGGCCACATTTCAATGAGTGATGTCGTATGCTTTTCATGATATTAGTCACATCATTCAGCCTTATCTGGATGACCTTCCAGCTCATTCAGCTAAGCGTATGGACCATCCTAACCATCTTCGTCAGATTTTTCTTTGTTTTCGACGTTACAACATTCGGCTTAATCTGCAAAAGTGTGTCTTCTGCGTTGATTTCGGTAGACTCTTAGGGTTTATCATGTCCAAAGACGGAATTTTCCTCGATCCACTCAAGGTTTTAGGATATTATCAATCTCCCCTCTACCTCCTCGTTGCATCAGTTGCAGAGTTTTCAAGGGAAGGCTAATTTTCTACACTATTTCATACCTAACTCTGCAGAAGTGGCTAAAGGATTCACACGATTATTAAAGCAGGGCGTCCCATTCTGTTGGGATGAGATTGCCCAGAAGTCCTTTGAGGCACTGAAAACGTTGCTTTTCAATGCTCCTCTACTGTGTCCTCCAAACTATCATCATGATTTTTCCCTCTATTTAGCCACCGCTTTCAGCATGATTGCTATGGTTCTACAAGACGATGATGACGGTAATGAGCATGTTATCTATTACTTATCTCGTAACCTTCTCGATACTTAGACACACGATGCACATGTCGAGAAGTTAGCATTAGTTGTGGTTCAAGGAATTCATCATTTTCATTATTAAATTCTTTTGCATACTGTGACCATGATTTCTGATTGCAACCCTATGACCTACATGTTGTCTTGACAATTGCTGGGGGGAAAATACTCGAAGTGGATTGTCTTCCTCCAAGAGTTCGATTTGGAATTCATTGCTTCCAAGTCGAATAAATCATTATTATTTGTTGACTTGATATATTCCCTCCCTTCTGACTCTGCTCCGTCTCGTTCTGAGGAATACATTCCAGACGATACGCTTTCTTGATTAGCACCCTCGATCCGTGGTACGATGATATCACCATCTATCTCCAGACTTCTACTTTCAGATTTGAGTTGACGAAGGATGCCCGCCAATGCATTTGAAACCAATCATAACCATGGAAAATTTTAGGGGCTAATATTCGTAGGTGGGCTAATTTTCCATGGTTTTTACAAAAAAAAGATTCGTCAATTTCCATTTTTTTCTAAAAGTGATTCGCTCAAATTTTATAACATAAATTATGTTATCCTAAAAATCACAAAAAAATTATAAAGACTATATAAATTCATAAGGAATTTGGATATATTTAAAAAAATATCACAACATTTTACATTATTCATATTAGAGACTCATAATATTCGCCAAGGTTTCTAAACTTTTAAATAAACCTCCTTCCTTAAAATTTTCCCTGATCGTAACCCTATCGTATAGTCGGAGATACATTCTATCGAGTCAGAGTGGATTCCATACTCTGTCGATGTTTGACTCTCGAGGAAGCTGAGAAAGCCCTAAATGATTGTCACAATGGTGCCTGTGGTGGTCACATGTCTGGTTATGCCACTGCACAGAAGATTCTTTATGCTGGTTATTTCTGGCCTTCTATCTTCAAAGACTGCATTGTCGCAGTTCGTAAATGTCATGATTGCCAGATCTATCAATGAAAGATGCGTGCGCCACCTGTACCTCTTCATCCTATCATTACCATTGGTCCCTTTGCGAATTAGGGCATCGATTTTATGATGTATAACCCTCACTCGGCCGAGGGGGCATGCTTATATTATCATAGCCGTTGACTACTTCACTGAATGGGCCAAAGCATTGCCTACACTTGTCGCTGACAGTAAGACAGTTGCTCAATTCATATTCAATCACATCATTGCTAGGTTTTGCGTCCCTCAAGCCATTGTTATCGATCATGGTTCCCATTTTCGACAGTACATGGTGGCAGAGTTGACTTCTAAGTTGGGTCTGTGTCACAATAGCTCAACGTCGTACTATCCTCGAGCCAATGGCCAAGTTGAAGCTGTAAACAAAGTTCTTGTCACCATGCTTCAACGTACGATTGGGATCCACAAATCCAATTGGAATTTCATGTTTTTTTCGGCTCTTTGGGCATACCGAACTTCAGTTAAGAATGCAACCGGATTCACTCCTTTTCAGTTGGTTTATGGTCTGGAAGCTACTCTTCTGATTGAGTGTGAAATACCTTCGCTCAAAATGGTTGTTGAATTTCTGCCGAACGCTTTTCCAGAAGAGGAGCGTCTCCTCTAGTTAGAAAGGTTGGATGAAACTCGTCGCTTTGCTACTCTGGTTATGGAAACACAAAAGAAGCAGGTCAAAGCTCATTTTGACCAATCAGTTTCCCCTCGTTCTTTCGTTGAAGGAGACCTCATCCTCCTGTACGACCAAGCTCATGATAAGATGGGGGCGGGAAAATTTCAACCCATGTGGCATGGGCCCTACATTATTAAACATGTGTTGTAGAATGGGGCCTATGAGCTCATTGATTACGAAGGTCATCTTCTAGAACAACCCAGAAATGGGTTGTAATTCAAAAAATATTATGCATGAGTCATTCATGCATGACTTGTGTACATATGTGTCATTTTTATTTTTGTACATGTTTTGGTTTGGTGTGCTTTACGAGTGTGTTTTCCTACTTATTGGGTCTTGATTATTGTGCAGATGTCTATTACCCCTTATGTCGGTTTCGCGGATGGTGCTTCCCGCAGTACCAGGAATTTGTCTTCAGCAACCTGGGTAATTTATGATCCTGCTAGTGAGTTGATATATTTGCAAGGTATTTGTCTAGGACAGACTACAAACAATGTCGTTGAATATAGTGATGTTCTTGAACTATTAACCAAGGAAATCAACCTCAGCATACGCGCATTGATTGTAAATCTAGATTCACATCTTGTCGTTCTTCAGCTCAATGGTCATTATTCGGTCAGAAACCCATACATTCTAAGATTGTATTTATGTGTTCATTTTCTGCAAATACATTTTGATTTTATTACATATCAACATATTCCCAGGCGAATGAATTCATTAACTGATATAGTGGCTAACATTGTATTAGATAGACATTTGTGTAATCTATAAAATCATCATCATATGTAAAGATCCATGTAGGAAAATAGACGTATATATATATATATATATCAAATTTTTGCATCAGTGTGCATCATAAACTAAAAAAATATGTGTTTTTCTGTTACATCCTAAGACATCATGTCTCTCACAATGTGCAGATATAAAACCTAGGTGTCTAATCAGCGTGATGCTCATGGTAGCATGTCACTGCCCATACAAGCTGCCTCAGCAAGCGGTGAATTCGGTTTGGCACCCTTATAGTATGTCGCTGGTAGGCACGAGGAACATCGTCGAATAATGTATAGTCCAGAACTCCGGATGTGATTCCCTCCAAGTTTTGCACGATCGCTTCTTCCTCACCTCCCTCGCCATGAGGGTCAAAATCGCGAGGGATTTTCCTTTCTATCGGAGACATGCCTGCAGGTCTCTCCGGGCCAACATATGCAAGCACATGGGTTTAACATCAGAACACACATAATTAAAAAAAATCATAACACTCATGAAAATTAAAAATGAGTCTTACCCAAATCTCCATCCCAATCCTCTCCCTCTAGGAGTGGGAGATCTGGATCACCAGTAAAATCTGTACCAGAGTAGGGCTAGTCCTCCACGAAAATCAACTATCAGCAGAGCCAATCAAATAACTCTGGTCTCCAGGAAATATGTTGGCTACCCCATGCCCTTGGCATTAGAGCTGCCCATCGGGCCATCCATGGTTCCCTCGCTGGTGGTGTCGGGACTATGACCTCCTGACGCTGGAATATTGGTAGTCTTTCCAGGAAGAATGATACCATGATAGACCCATAACCAAATTTCTTCAGTTTGGTCTTCTTGCACTTTGTCAGCTGGCATTTCATATTTATTGTCATGGCATCTGCCCAGTTGTAGATGGTCAGTGTCAAGCAGTCTACAGCAAGAAGTAGTTGTGTCTTTGTTTCTTCGTGCGGTGCTTGCAATCTCGCAGCTCGTGTGATGGTATGTAGCACTACATTTAGTGCCAAGTATGGGATAGTCTGGATATCTACTTTCCCACTTCCCGATCCCTTCCATGCCCCTGGACATACCCTTTCAATCACCATGGACATGTTCTCCATGCAAGGCCGGGTACCGGTTAGGATTGGTGTTGCTCCCCTCCGCAATAATCTTGTTATGAAGTAGACTTCAGAAACATCAATCTCAAGTTCTTGATCTCGAAGGATGAACTTTTCCTGATTCTCATCCCATATGCTGATCAAATACTGTAACAACTCCGGTTGAGCTCGGAGACACGGTGTTAAGAAGGATTTTTTCAGTCCACAGTCTCTGAGAGCTTCCATGCATCTCTCATTTTCCATGGCAAGCTCATCTTCTTCGCTATGTTCCTGTTATTTCCATTCGATCACCATTACGCTGCTTTATACCTGCAAACATGTTCATATGGACGGTATTAGCTGATTTAAAAGCTAGAATTTGTGAAAAATTGGGCCCTTAACTTGCATTTTTAAAAGCAAACATGGTATGTGTGGTTGGCGCGATTGTTTCTAAAACAGTTGCGCCAATGGGCGCGCCCCAGTTCATAAAAATGGGAGATTGGTGCGAGTCTGTGCCCGAAACTCGCGCCAACCGCCGTGCCCTAAATTTACATTTTCCTCCTCAGAAATCAAAAGTGAGTATTGCAGGCACTAAAAGAGGACTTAAATTGAAGGGAAGGATGTCATCTCTTACCTGGAACTGATGGATTTGAGATTGGTCTGTCGGATCATCCGATATCGTCTCCGCAAGATCACACTATAAAATGGGTAACTATTGCTCCACAAGAGGTAAAAAGTGAAAAGTAATTATTTTTACCATTTTTGGCATTTTTATAACTTTTCACAACCCTAATTAGGTTTTAAGACATATTTTTAGATTATTTTATTATATTATTTAGAGAAATGGGTTTTACATGTATCTTGTGTGCAGCGATAGGTTTTCACGTGATAATGATGAAGTAATGAGTTGTATTTTATACTTTTTCAAAATCGGTAAAAAACACGAAAAAGTCACTACTGTAGTCATCATTCAGCTCTTTTCTGACTCTCTAAAATTGAAAAGATTGTCGAGATTCTTGTCATTTTGAACTCGTTAAATGGCTGTGAAACGATATCTACCCAGTATACGTTTACCCCTTTTTCGGGCTAGGATGGATTATTTACAAAAAAGGAATACTTAGCCTATCGTGACTAAGAGGGTCTTTCAGATATTTTTTTCTACCTTTTCGGATCTGAGAGACTATTTACGAAAAGGGCCATGCTGGATTTTTATTTTCCGCCTTCTTTTCAAACTCTCTAAACATGAAAAGATGTCGAGTTCTCCCTTTGTCAGACTCTTTAAACCCTGATGACATCAGAATTTGTCTCCATGACGTTACGCGAGTTTCTCCTTCCCAGGGCTCGTAAAATGTACTAGGTTGGATTTTTCCAAAGGAAAAACTTACATTACAAGCATATGCTATCCCCTTCAAGCTTATTAAAAAAAAAAAAAAATTGGGGTACTCGTGAGAAATGGTGGGGGAAAATTGAACCAGATTTTAGTTGTGTCGGTAGTATGTTGCTCTTGAACATGACACTCGTCTGCATTCGTGTCGAGTTGGGGACATCTCATTTCATCATTTTTTTTTCCTTCATGGGTTTGGGTAATCCGTTTTTACCTCTCATTTTCTCTTTTCCACGTCATCATGACCTCAGATCCCTTGATGTCAAATACTGCCAAATCCAGTGTCGTGTCGCTGATATGTTCAAGAGAAGTTTGCCTTTGTATTTTTCAACCTCCCTCTGATTCTCTGTTGGTCCCAATTCACTATCATCATGTTCCTCTGTCTCATGTTGATGATGTGGGAAACATTATGGCCCTCCTTCGACCAGGTCACTTCCTGTCAACTTCAACTCATTATCCAGGAATCTGATCTAGAGACTCCCTTCTAGTACCTTGGAGCCTGCATGCCTCAATGGCAGGTTCTTCGCATTCGATGCAAGGTCCACATAATTGGCCTTCGATCGGGTGATTTTGTGGGTGTTCAACACCTGATCACTGTTCACATTCTATGGATTGTACCTATTGTACCTTGAGAATCATTTTCATTATTGGTGGTTTCTCTCATGCCTGTTAACATATTTCATCATTGGCTGGTAATCAAGTGATTTTCTTGTGTATTCGACTTCAGCTCATATAGTCGCATGCTTGAATTTGTACTTGTTTGGGTCGAGATGGAGTGAAAGACCCTGGGTTTTGTCTGATAAAAATATAGGCTTCAGATTCTTGTGGATTATCATGAATTATTACATGACTCTTTTGATTGGATGGCTGCGACCATACCTGAGTCTTTCTTTTGATCCTTACTTCTAGATGGTTGCGTCCATACCTCGAATCTCAGTTTTTATACACTATATTATGGATGGTTGTGCCCATACCATGTGTTCATGTATCAGAGATATCAGCTATATTTTTAATTTCAGGTTTTTCGACAGCGGTGTTTAGTTCGAATGCATTCTCATAAAGAATTTCGCCTCTCCCTCTCTCCGGACCTCATGCTTTAGGGGGCATCTGTTACACAGCATTTTGTCACTGTACTTGCAATCCCCATCTTGCACATTGGAGGGTCATTTCTGTGACTAATAAGAAGTGTCATGCCTTGCAAAGACCATCATTGTATCCATTTACATGAGAGTAATATTCCTTCTGTTGACAATTCCCTGAGAAGAGCTTCAAAAACCCTTGTTTTTTCCTTGGCGCGATTAGCAAGTTCTGTCCTTGCACCGATGAGGAATATTAACACTGGGACCTGCACCAGTTTCTGTCCTATTTAGCCTCCCACGCCAAGCTATTTATGGAATGCTTTTTAAAAATAGAGGCAGAGATTATACTCTAACAACTCCAAGGATGAGTCATTGGGAGTGGTTGGACTGAATAGCCACGGACTCCCTCCTTTATTTTATGGTTTCCACCTCTTGTGGGAACCTCCTAAAGGATAGGCCTCCCTTCCACCTTTGTAGGGATCCTAACCTCCTCCTTTTCCTCTATAAAAAGAAGCTATCTCTCCTTGCATAAGCTAGTTGAACATGGAGAATTGAGGATACTATAGCTGAACTATTGAAGAGATAGAATAAGAAGGAACTTCATTGAGAGAGCTTAAGTCCATGCCCTCATCCCGTCTAAATCCCTTGATGAGCATCTGAGATGTGCTTCGGCTGAACCCTGCTGGAGGAGGCTGCGACGTCAAATCTTTGGTTGCAACTCTTCCTTCTATCAATACATATACGTTATTATTGTTTGCTCCCATTTTTTGTTATGTTATATGTTTAATGCAATATTCTTAGCCCTCTTTGACTGGCTAGTAGTTATGAATGAAGTTATTATGTCGTATGCTGTTCTTGTTTGCTGATCTATGTGCAGGTATCTGAGCATGATTGCAGAAGGATTGTGACTTGCCAAGGCAGGAGCGAGAGGCCACCACCACTACAGCCACGATGACAGCATTGGATTCTAGGTAGGTCGATCTACCGTGTCGTCTTTTCATTCAGTAATTAGGAATCAACACTCTAGCATATCTCTTTGTTTCTAGACTCACTCTAGGGCTAGAGGGATCATCTCTATCCACAGAGAGGATTTACCTGCTTAACACCACCATCTCTAGCAACACCTCTGTGTACTCTTGATCCTGATACCACTCTTGTTGAGATTAGTGTGGGCAAATCCTTGCATATCAGTTCAGACTTGGATTCATCCCAGCAAGAGCAGCTTGTGAATTTGTTGCGAAACCATCTTAATGCCTTTTCATGGGGATACAAATATATGAAAGGCATCCCTCATGAAACTTGTACCCACCATATCTATATTCAGGATGGAGCCTAACCTGTCTGACAACCCCAAAGGCATATGAACCCAGCTCTAAGAGATGTTGTAAAGGAAGAATTGCAAAAACTCTTGGATGATGATTTTATCTATCCTATTTCTGATAGCCAGTGGGTCTCTCCATTGGTATTAGTCTCGAAAAAAAAGGGTGATGGTGCATTTGAATTGACTTCAAATAATTGAACTAATCCACTCTTAAGGATTACTTCCCCCTTCCTTTCATCGATCAGGTACTCGATACCCTTATTGGTAAGATGTACTTTTATTTTCTAGATGGATTTAGTGGTTATAACCAGATACATATTGCACCCGAGGATCAAGACAAAACCACCTTTACATTCCCATGGGGTACATTTTCTTACCGAGTGATTCCCTTTGCGCTATGTAATTCCCCAACTACCTTTCAAAGGGCATTCTTCACCATTTTTAATGACCTTGATTGTGTGGAAATCTATATGAATGACTTTTTTGCGTTTGGTGATTCATTTGAGGAAGCCCTCAAAAATATAGAAAAGGTGATTCTTCGTTTCCAAGAAGCTCATATTGCCTTGAGTGACAAAAAGGTAAGATTAATGTGCAAGGCAGGAGTGGTTCTTGGCCATCTTATTTCTGACAAAGATATCTAGTTTGACCCTACAAAGACAGAAATTATCTTGAGTCTTCCTTTACCTAAAACTCAAAGGGAAGTGAGAGGTTTTCTAGGACATGCGAGCTACTATAGGAGATTCATTGAGAATTTTTCTAGGATATAGGATATCATATTTCCTCTGATGCCTTAGATACTTCTATTGGCACAGATTTAGGACAGGAAGAAGAAAAACAATCCTATGTTATTTGCTTCATTAGTAAAAACTTGTCACCCACTGAACTTAATTACACAGTTACTAAGAAAGAGTTTTTAGCTGTAATTTTTTCCATCAATAAATTCAGACATTACATTACATGATCTGAAGTCTTTGTGCATACTAACTATTCTGCAATAAAATATTTGATGAATAAACCATTAACTAGAGGTAGAGTGACTAGGTGGTTAGTATTGTTGTAGGAATTTAACATTACTATTGTTGATAGAGCAGGAAAATCTAATGTGGTAGCAAATTTTCTTTCAATATTAAATAATCCTAGTGAAGCAATTCCTGTTGTTGATGATTTCCTGATGAACATATTTTTTTCGTGTCGACAGAATCCCCATGGTTTGCTAGCATAGTTAACTATTTAGTCACTGGAAAAACAACACCTCACTTATCCACTCGTGAAAAGCGGACCATTATACAGAAAAGTGCTGCATATTCTTAGGTTCAAGGAGACCTCTTTTACATTGGGCCAGATATTATTATCCGTAGATTTGTAAGAGAGGAAGAAGTGTTTGATATCTTAAAATCTTCCCATGAAAAACCTTGCAGAGGTCACTTCGCTGATAAACGGATTGCATACAAATTTTTACGAGCTGGGTATTTTTGGCCCTCCTTGTTTAAGGATGCCAAACAATATGTCAAGCGATGTGATAGTTGTCAGTGAGTGGGCCAACCTAATCAAACCAACGAAATGCCTTTATGTCCTGAGGTTATGATTGAGCCTTTTGAAAAATGGGCCATTGATTTTGTAGGACCAATAAATCCAACATCATTAAATAAAAATAATATTTTTGTTTGTACAAATTTCGTTACAAAATGGGTAGAAGCTAAAGTTGATTCTTTTGCTACTGAAAAATTTGTTGTTGATTTTATCTTTACTAAAATATTTACTAGATTTGGTGTGCCTAGAGAGATTTTTTCTGACAATGGTCTATAGTTTATTTCTAATCTGGTAGATAGAGTGATGGAGCAGTACAAAATCTGGCACAGGAAATCTACACCATATCACCTGCAAGAAAATGGTTAGGTGGAGTCCACAAACAAGGTGATTGAATCCATCCTCACGAAGACAGTAAATATTCATAGAAAGGATTGGGCTAAAAATTATCGAAAGCCTTGTGGGCATACCGAATCACTTGGAGGAACAGCATAGGACACACACCATATGAGTTGGTGTATAGGAAACAATTCCTCTTGCTGATAGAGTTCCAGATCAAAACTTTCAGGACTGCAGTCCAATTAGGGCTAGATCTCTCTGAAGCACAACAACAGCGTTTTCTACAGCTGAATGAGTTAGAAGAATTTCGAAGGGATTTTGTTTAATAGAGCATATTAGTGCAACAGAAGTGCAAAAGTGGCATGATAAGTCCATCTGAAAGAAGCAGTTCCAACAAGGTGATTGGGTACTCCTTTATGATTCTAGATTTAAAATATTTTAAAGGAAATTCCATACACGTTGGATGGGACCTTATGAAGTAGTCAAAGTGTTTGAGAATGGAGCGGTACAAATAAAAAATATTGATGGATGGAATTCCATGCTCCTGGTAAATGGGCATATATTAAAGGTGTATTTTCAACCCCTTACTAAAGGATATTTTATGCAGCAAGTCCAAAAACAATCTGAAAAGGAGATGGTAGATGGAAACACCGACCTGTTGAAGATCTGATACTTTATTTTCCTCATATAATAAAATAATAATAATAATAATAAATGACAAAAATAAAAATATATATATAAAAAGAAAAAAAAATCCTGTAATTATGAAAATCAGTTGGCTGACATGATTGCAGAAGGATCAACCTGAAAACTAGCATGTTGGCAGGAATATTGAAATTTCAATAAAAAGGGAATGTTACTTGATTTTTAGATATGTTGGTTGTCACCAAGAAGAAGAAGGTTCAAGAAACCAAGCCCTTACCCAAGTTTGGGATAACTAGCATGGAAAATTTTATTCAGGTAACGATTAATTCCGGTTGCATTTACTTTTTCTAGCACCAGTGCAGGAAGATCTTGAACGTAAAGTTTTTCCTTTCTTCTATTTCCCATTTCGTAATTCCCACTATTTTTCTTTTTCTTAATCCCATAATGAATTACCCTCCTCTTTATTCTAAGAAATTCTCCCTACCCAATTTTGTAAAATCCCTCTTTTCCCCTTGAATGTTTTTCCACATCCTGTTTTCGTTTATCCCCCCTTGGTGGTATTGTTCTTGGAATCCCTGCTATAATATTCCTTCCCGTTCTCAAATTTACCCCTTTTCCCACTTCTTTATTCCCTCATGGAACGATTGCAAGATCTAATGCAGTCAGATCAGAAGGCATGCTCGTGAAACACTAGAGAATGGCTAATAAAACTTTTCTTGTATATTCAAGCAATTTTTTTAGTCCAACCAAAGAACTGTGTTCTATAAGAATTTTGTATCCCCTCTTTCTTCGATGCTACAGAAATCCCTGGTGCGGGAACGCGCATGATCAGTACAAGCAGGTTCAATGCAAGCACGATGTAGTGCAAGCAGGTTCAGTGCAAGCACGCGCTCGACTGTGAAAACATAGTGCAAAAAATGTTTAACACGGTAAAGGAGCACTTGATTCAAAATGCTTACTGGAAAATTACTTTTTTTTTTCTGCAGATGAATGACTACCACAATGATATATCATAGAATTACATTATTTAAATTTTGGTTAACACTTTTCTTTATCATTTACTGACTTAGGGAGAAATCATTTAAGTGCAATATATTTTAGGTTCTGAGGTCTAATGTTTTTAATGAGTACCGAAGTACATCTTATCTGAATTATGAGGAAAAATGTGGGATAGTACAAATCTACTTGAAACCCCATACTTACCTCCTTTTGAAAATATCCTCCATCACTTGTTCATGATAGCCTTACCTCATAATCCAATCATCCATGATCATTACATTGTCGTCGTAACAACCTCTGCCTCCTCCAATTATCATTACCTACCTGTAGCAGATTGATACGTGTGTGCATCCATCCTGAAGGGACGATTTTAATTATTGAACATGATTGGATGGATGGGACCAATAAGATGGTGGATGGATGGATATCCATCATAAAATTCTCAGCATCCCTTTGGCGTTCCTCAGTGTGAGATCTTCCTAAGGTCGTGATAGAGAATTGCAGTGGATTCAAAAAAAGATGGAACCCGTGAGAAATGAACCATCATCTATGAAGGAGATAGAGTAGACCATGGAGTATTGAAATCGTCTTGCACTATTGCAAGAATCGATATTTCTCCCATTTGCAGAAATTCGATGGGTTCGATATGGCCGTGGCTCTGCAATTTGCAAAGACTTTTGAGGGAGCCCGAGCTAAGTTAGGCTCACTGGAATTTGAGGTTACAGAAGAATCTATAGTGTGATATATAGTCTTTTCAACTGCAGGGGAACAATGGTTCAAAAATGAGAGGATCGAAAAGAAAATATGGCGCCGATTTGTGGTTGACTAGAAGCTCAAAGTCGACTAGAAGAAAGGGCTTCCACACAACGCCAAGCTTGGAAAATGGTGAGACCTCCTGTACATATAACAAAATTTTCTGAACTGTGAGGGACATTATTCATTAACATTCGTGTACCATATCCGGTTATTGCTGCATTTTGAATCGAGGAAACGCATCAATTTCCCCTATTACCTGCTCCGAAGTTTGGAGAAAATGGCGAAAGGAGTTGAGAAAGGGGATGCGAGCCAGGTTGCATACAAACTGTACCATCATGGGCTCATTTCAATCCTGGTTAAGAAAGAGCTGGAGGCGAAGGAAATTACTTGGGAAGCGTTATTGAAATAATTTCGGGAAAGAAGTGTAGGGAAGTCGGCTGGAAAGAGTGCAAGCAAGAAAAGAAAAACAGAGACCCTGTGCCCTACCAAGACAAAGATCAAGAACAAATGGGTTCAAGAAGAGGAGAAGTCTGTTGAAGAAACTTCATCCTCAACAAAAAGAAAAGCAACCAGGACCTCGACCAAGAAAATAACGGTCTCTTCGAGCATAATCCGCGCTCAGTCGAGCTCCCCGATTTTGATTGACAAGTCACCCTAGGCTTCACCTGGAGATCACAACCTCTCAGTTCTTGCGGATGCAGTAGCTCATACTGTGGTAAATGAAGAAAATGTAGATATGGAGGATGACATATCCTTGTCAGCCTTCTTTCATAAGTTGAAGAAGAAAATAATGACACCGAGTACAAGCAGAGGCCCGACAGAGGGTCAGGTAGATAATAAGGGTCAATAATTTTGATGAACAGGGTACTAAAGCCCCTGGTGAGTTGGATGAACAGGGTACTAAAGACTTTGATGAGTTGGATGTATAGGGCACTAAAGCCCCTGATGAATTAGTTGTGTAGGGTACTGAATGATCTGAAAATGGAAGTACTTGAAAATGTGTGCAAGGTATCCATTTCCATGTAATTAAATGTGTGCAAAATTCTCCATGTCTTGATGATTAAACAAAGTGTTTTTGGTAACTTTTTATGAGTTTAAGTGTGAGGGAAAGTTAATTTTTATTTTTTTTAACATATTAAATCAGAAATATACAGCACGATAACTTCAGCATAACATGACACAAATGTTTGGTGAGCAGTTCACCCCTCCTAGGCTACGTCTACTGGATCAAGCCTCCCAAAATGAGCTTGTGCTCTTGTATTAAAATTCTCCAAAATGATAATACAAGTTTAAAAGTGCCTCAATAGGAAAATATGAATGCAAATACAAATTCATAAGACATGAAAATGTTAAAAATGCCTTTCCATATTCACTAAATAGTGAAGAATTACCATAAACAATGATTTCTTCAAGAAGGCCCTGATGGCTCTTTGAACTACTCTGAAGATTTTTGGGCTGTAGAAGTCCTCAAATAGTTATGAAACCTCTTCCATTAGGTTCATAAGGTATAAATTATCTTAAAATGATTTTTGGTTCACCTCAAACAGAGAGGTACAACTCAAAACAGCTCCATTTCCCCAATGGCCCTAGTGGCTCTGAAAACTCTCCTGAAGGTTTTCTGCCTCTGAAATTCTTCAAACAGTTCTGAAACCTCTTCCATTAGGTTTATAAGGTGGAATATAGCTGAAAATGGTCTTTGGTTCACCTCAAACAGAGAGGTACAACTCAATACAGCTCCATTTCCCCAATGGCCCTTATGGCTCTCCAAGCTTCCCTGAAGCTAAAATGGCTATAGAACACCTCTACTACCTCTGTAACCTATCCCAATGGCTTTGGAATGCTGAAAATAGTGAAAAATTACTTTTGTTTCACCTCAAATGGTTAAGCATAGCCCAAAACAGCTCCAACTCCCTCTTGGCCCTGATGGCTCTCATTGCTTCCCTGAAGCAAAAGGGGCTGAAGATCAACTCCAATGGCTATGAAACCTATTCCATTGGCTCTGGAATGCTCAGAATACTTGAAATCGAAAACAAAATTGTCCAAAAAGGTTTAGTATGTTGAAATTTATCATCAAAACAGTATTTGCCCAAATTTCCACAAAAACCTCCTCTAAACTTAGGCTAACTGTAGTTATCCCCGCCAAAATAGCCAAAACCGCCAGTTTAGTCAGACCACACCTAAATTTGGCGGGAACCACTAGCAGTTAAATTTAATGCTAGAAATGGAGCGATCACATGCGAATCCCGCTCTACCTGTCGGCATAACCATTAATTAACAAGCCATGGTTATGGGCTCGGGACCATATGATCGGGGCTAGCCCTTAACTCTTCTGCCATATTTTAATTCAAACATTAAATAGAACTTGCATTCCAATGTTTAATAAGAACCAACTTGTGGCACAATGGTAAACACGTCTAGTTTGTTCGCGGAAGGTCTGCCGGTTCGACTCTGTCGTCTGGCAAAGTTGTGCGAAATTGCCAGAGCAGGGCCATGTGGTGGCCTCAGGAGCTTGACACGTGGCGACCTCGAGCACGCCGTGGCACCCCAGTTGGCCCGCAATATAGTAAACAGCTTCTAAATCAGCTCACGCATCCTCTGGATTATGGCAGGAAAATATATTACCTAATTTTCCAAAAATTGAAATTCCAAGCCCTAGTGACTCTCGGTTTTTTGCGGTTCTGAAAACTTCAAACTTGCATAACTTTCACATATGATGTCAGGATTGGGTGTTGTTCACGGGACGGGATTGTATTGTGGGCCTATCTTGGTCATTTAGAGTTTTTAAGTGATTTTGAACACTTAAATTTTTGAGCACATAGCTGGACAAAATCACAGTCACACCTCCCAAATGAGAGGACTCATGGACCCCAAAGAAAGCTCAGCAAATCTTTGAAATTGAACTATATATTAAATGAGAGAATAACAACATCCTCTTCTCTTCAGCCTCTAAAATTTTCTAACAACCTCTCCTCCCATGGTGAATTTTTGCTGAATGAGCCATGTACTTGTGTCGAATCAACAGTTTTCGCCGCGCCTGTCTGCCATTCCTAAAAACTAGTAACCATTATACGTTTAATAAATATCTTTTTGCATGCCTTTCTCCCTTTCCATCTGTGGAATCTTCCCTTTACTGCGACCTTGTTCACATCAATGTTTTAAAGGCACCTTGTGCAACATACGACATCAGCAACAAGTTGACCTGAAATGTGCTATACAATTGACACAACGATCAATGTAAAAAGTGTGCCCACAATCGACACAAGTCGACAAACATGTGTGACACAATCAACACAAGTCGATAAACAACAAGATACATCTGGATGAACACATGTGTATGTATCATGTACAATGAACTATATACAGTTCATTATTTACACATACAACCTCTATGTACATGTGCAACTTTCAACTCTTCTTTTCAAATACCAACAAGTACATCAATCCCAATAACATGTGGGTGACTAAGATCTAAACTTAAATACATTGTTGTAATATAAGTGAGTATCATACTCATCTTTTACACCTCCATGGCGAAATTTTGCAACAACAAAGAAATTCCTTCAACTGAAACAGCTTTTACATGCAATCTTGTATCAACTTTTCAATTGAAATACATGCATACCAATTTGAAATTTGCATGTAAAAAATGAGTATGACTTACTGCATTAAGAAGTTAATCCACTTCCTACCAAGCCAACTCCATGGCATCTTTTCCTACTGCAACATTTCTACATGTGAATCTTCCATTTCCACGTCGATAATGGAATCCATAGATCCACTTGCACCAAAAAAATTTTCATCTAGCTGCATGTTCTTTGGATTTCTTGTTGGATGCAAAGTCCAACAATGAGAGACATCATGTCCCTTCCTTTGACAAAATGTGCAACTCTTAAGCACTGTCTAAGAAAGTTTTTTTTTCCTCTTCTGCTTCCTGTGTGCTTTCTTTTTCAACCAGCATTTGAAGCAACATGGTTAAATCCACCACAAAATGTGCAACAAAAATTTCTTTCATTTGAACAAGAAAAATTATCATTCTTTTCTGAAACATAATCAAATTGATCATGTGAATAATTATACCTCTTTTGCTTCATGTAATGTCCATCATTTTTGTCTTCGAAAGACGATGAACTAGTAGAGGAGACAGCTTTCCTTTTCAGACTTTCATCACAATTCTTGTCTTGAAAACTGTTTACATTCGCATGCTCGCCATAAGTGACATGTTTACCCTCTACTTGCTGCAATGATGGCTTAAAACAATGGCAATCATCCTTAAACCAATTTTGACATATGTGCATTTTAGAACTTGAAATAAAGGTTCTCTTTAAATTTGCATCACATGCATTCAAGGATTTGGAGTCTTCGCCATTAAACTGCACATAGCCAATACCAACATTCTTGGGTCGCTCCACAATCAAATTAGGGTCAACCATGCCTTGGGCATGCTTTCCCAAACCTTTGCCTTCATGATAGCCCATCTTAAACATTAATTTGGACCCTATACCCCTTGTATGTTTTTCAAAATAAGCAACACACTTTTCAATTGAGGAAATTGAAGACAAGTTGGAATGGTTTACCTCTTCCTCACGTTTTTTCTTGGACAAAGCTTCTTGAGCTTGAAGGAGTTGTTTCTCCATCTCATGCAGTCTTTGGAGAATTTCTTCCTTCTCTTCCTTCATGGCTAAAAATTGTGCATGAAGCTTAACACTTTCTCTTTGATCCTCAATGAGAATCTGCACCATGTCCTTCACCTTAATGAAGTCATTCTTCATGTCATAATTGAAGAATCTCGTGAAGGATGAAAATTCACTTGTGGAAGAAGTTGAAATTATGTAAATGGTCAAATTAACAAAAGTAACTTCCAAAGAAAATTTCTCAAAGCTTCAAACAAATGAAAAGCTTTTAACCAAATGTCTTTTCAGCCATACTCTTATTCAAGCAGCCATAAAACACAAACTCCAATAGCTTTTGTAGCAAACACTAATCAAGTGGGTTTTTTTTGCAAAGGTAGTCTTGAGGTAATTTGGGGTAAGGAAATAGCCTACAACTCTTTTTTCCTTTCCAAGACTTAGCTATCAACAGCTATCTTTTCAACTCAAGCAAACTCATACAATCATCCATTTTGCAACCAATAAAACAGTCAATCTTTTACATTGTTTTAACACCTTTTTCACAAAAACATCTGCTCAACCTATGCTCAACAAAATCTCAACCAAAGCTCTGATTCCATCTAATCTGAAAATGGAAGTACTTGAAAATGTGTTCAAGGTATCCATTTCCATGTAATTAAATGTGCGCAAAATTCTCCATGTCTTGCTGATTAAACGAAGTGTTTTTGGTAACTGTTTATGAGTTTAAGTGTGAGGGAAAGTTAATTTAATTTTATGTTTAACGTATTAAATCAGAAATATATAGCACGATAACTTCAGCATAACATGACACAAATGTTTGGTGAGCGGTTCACCCCTCCTGGGCTACGTCTGCTGGATCAAGCCTCCCAAAATGAGCATGTCCTCTTGTATTAAAATGCTCCAAAATGCTAATAAAAGTTTAAAAGTGCCTCAATAGGCAAATCTAAATGAAAATACAGATTCAAAAGACATGAAAATGCTAAAAATGCCTTTCCATATTCACTAAATAGTGAATAATTACCATAAACAGTGATTTCTTCAACAAGGCCCTGATGGCTCTTTGAACTCCTATGAAGATTTTTGGGCTGTAGAAATACTCAAATAGTTCTGAAACCTCTTCCATTAGGTTTAGAAGGTATAAATTAGCTTAAAATGATCTTTGGTTCACCTCAAACAAAGAGGTACAACTCAAAACAGCTCCATTTCCCCAATGGCCCTAGTGGCTCTGAAAACTCTCCTGAAGGTTTTCAGCCTCTGAAATTCTTCAAAAAAAATTTAAATCTCTTCCATTAGGTTTAGAAGGTGGAAAATAGCTGAAAATGTTCTTTGGTTCACCTCAAACAAAGAGGTACAACTCAATACAGCTCCATTTCCCCAATGGCCCTAGTGGCTCTCCAAGCTTCCCTGAAGCTAAAATGGCTATAAAACACCTCTAATGCCTCTAGAACCTATCCCAAAGGCTCTGGAATGCTGAAAATAATCGAAAATGACTTTTGGTTCACCTCAAATGGTTAAGCATAGCCCAAAACAGCTCCAACTCCCTCTTGGCCTGATAGCTCTCATTGCTTCCCTGAAGCAAAAAGGGCTGAAGATCAACTCCAATGGCTCTGAAAACTATTCCATTGGCTCTGGAATGCTCAAAATACCTAAAATCAGAAAAAAATTTGTCAAACAAGGTTCAGTGTGCTGAAAGTTATCATCAAAATAGTATTTGCCCAAATTTCCACAAAAACCTCCTCTAAACTTGGGCTAACTGTAGTTATCCCTGCCAAAATAGCCAAAACCGCCAGTTTAGTCGGACCGTGCTCAAATTTGGCAGGAACCACTAGCAGTTAAATTTAATGCTAGAAATGGAGCGGTCACATGCGAATCCCGATCTACCCATCGGCATAACCGTTAATTAACCGTTGCATTAAACATAGCATTTAAGTTTTGTTTGAAGCGGCCACATGGTATGGTTAGTGGACCGTTACTCCCCGGTTTGTAGGCCTTAAGCCACGGTTATGGGTGCAAGACCATATGATCAGGGCTAGCCCTTAACTCTTCCATTGTATTTTAATTCAAACATTAAATAGAACTTGCATTCCAATGTTTAATAAGAACCAAATTGTGGCACAATGGTAAACGCGTTTGGTTTGTTTGCAGGAGGTCCATGGTCCGACTCTTGTTAAGTCATAAAAATTTTGCAACGAAAATTGCAACGAGTTAGCTGCTGCCACTTGTCACTACAGGATTGGCCCAGGTGGCATATTCTAGGGAATATTCCTTGGAATATTCCTTTTTAATTTTTCAAAAATTGAAAGTCAAACCTAGTCAAACTCATTTTTTTGCAATTTATTGAAAACTTCAAACTTGCATAACTTTCACATACAATGTTGGATTTGAATGTCGTTCATGGCACCAGGATCATATCGACGAGGCCTGTCCGTTCGTTTAGGTTACAAGTGATTTTGAACACTTTCAATTTTGAGCTTTTTCCATAGCTCCGACTTGAGCTCCTGATCACTGAAGCCCTTGGCACAATGGATGTGGAGGATACTGAAACCCTCGATGAAATGGAAGCTCCTGGCACAGAAACCTTTGGTGATATTATGATGCGACACTGGATGGCCAAGATAACTTCGAACTTGGAAACAATGGTACATGTTTTGAATCCGTTGCAGAAAGGGTGCTTGCACCAGATGAGCTGGACACGGAGACCTCTACCCTCTATCTAAATAATCAGATAGTAGAGCTGGAACAACAAGTTCATGACTTGGAGGCATTAAACCAAGTCATGAAGGATCATAACTGGCAGAATCAAGGCAAGATAGAATTGGCAGAAGAGGTCAAACAACATAAATGTCAAGTGAAGGTATGGAAGTTTCGGGTTTATAAATTCTACAAGCGCCTCAAGAAGGTTACCAAACAACTTAAGGAAGCCTGAGGTAAGAATACGAAGGTAGTGAAAGTAGGAATCAATATTCAAGTGCAGGATTCAAAGATGGCTCCCTATTTTGAAGATTTTTTGCAGCAGTAAAGGTTATGTGAGGACACACAATATCTTAGGGATGGGAGGATGTTGGTATGCCGAAATGCTCTATTTTTACCCCCTTCCTATTACAAAACCACAATCATTAAGCTATGTTTTATCTCCATAAGCCTCCTAATTCCTGCACTAGTCCAAGAATATTGTCTATTCCTACACAAAATTCATATTTCATGTTTAAGGTTTATTAGTTGCTTAATTAATCATTTTAAATAGATTTTGTGCCTTTAATATTTCTTGTCACTTATATTTACTTTCCTAAAGTATTTGATAAGCTAAATTATTAATCATTATATTATCTTCATCTAGTGTAGGTATATTCCTGCACCGGCAACAACTATCCTTTCCGCGATCTCCACAACATCTTGATCACTTCACATGGGCATCTTGGTCCACATCGTCCAGTTCAATTGTGATCATCTGAAGTTGAAATCAAGTGAAGGATAGCGAGGATGTGGTCAAATATAAGATCACCGGCCAACGATTATTTCGCAACTTATTATAGTTGCTGACTTATTTTTGTAATTTTGTTTATTATTATTTTTTTCAGCCAAAAGGCTTGATTTAGAACGACTGTGTAATTTTCGTTATGGCCATAAGCCAAAAGGGATGTATAAAGTATAGCTCTTAGATAGAACTAGGTTAGCGATAGAAAGTGAAACTTTAAGTTCTAATTAATTTGTAATCTCATTGTTGCCCTTGTTCTGGGCTGGACTTGAACTCATAATGTATATTTTCTTATCGGAATTAATACGAGTTGCGCCATGATTTTCTCACTCTGCGTTTAATATTTCATTGATGCGTTGTTAAAATTCTGAAGAGTTATGTTTCCTAAAACGGTAAACAAGTTGGTTCGCTAGGGCCCAACCAACCCAGCTTTTTTACCTTCGTGCTTTCGTTATATTAAAAGTGTGCGTTAACTTTGTTTATTTGCAGAAGCGTGGTTTAAATCTTAATTTTGTTCTTGCTTAAGAATTATGATTTATTTTGTTAAATATTCAAAGTGTGAATGGATCCATTGTGCGGAAGTCAAATTGAATTAATTTATTTTCTGCAATTTCTTTCCTGGTTTGCTTTCATTCAGATCGTGCAGATAGATTATTCTTGCACCAGTGCAATGTAGGATTTCGTACTCTGGTTCGCTAGTTTATTTACAACAAGTGTTTTATTCTTTTTCCTTTATACGATTTAATCTATTTCTGTAAGTAATCATTTATTATCGGAAGGAATCATTTCTAATATTAAAAGCTAAACTCTTGAAGATTAAGGATTATTTCATGAAATGGAAAAGAACGTTGATGCAATATCTTAATTTATGTTTTCACCTCACAATTTAAGGAGAAGGAATAAAAGTAATCTGAAATATTATAGTGAACCCTTTTTTAGTTAGATTTGGTCGCATGAAAAATCTCTTAGACTGAAGAAGGTCTGCTTTAACTTTTGAAGATTGTTTTCATGTTAAAAGTTTATTTCTATTGCAAGGTTCGTTTGATTGAAGCATTATTTTTCGTGTGAAATTTATTTCAGAGTTGTTCTCGCATTTGCAATTCTTTTTATAGTTAACACGCCCTTTTGTTTTTTGAAATAAAATTGGAAAACTTGGTGTAGGAAGCTATGTTCCAGTACAAGGAACAGTGTCTTTTTATAGGAACAGAGTGCTCCAAGACTTGAGGCTTAGAGTCCCTACATGAAGACATAAGTCTTCAGTATAATTGTAATTATACTTCTCACATAAGTTCTGTACCGGTACTAGGCAATCATATTGCAGGGTTACATGAACGACCACTTAGTGTGAGAAGGAAAATCATTTAGAAGGCAGATATTTTGAAGGTCCCACTTGTTAAACTGCCATCACCTATACTAAGGATAAACAAATAATTTTACTTGAACAGTTAGGATTATTTACAACAGTGTGAAAGTTCCTTTATTTGATTTCTTCGCAAATGCATTATTTTGCATTCCAACACTAGAATTACTTTGGTGTCAATTTCCTTTGAGATTTTTTTATGTTTGATTCTACAATATTTCAATTGAGAAGTAGAAATCAAAATAGGAAAAGTTCATACCACTTCTGTAATTACCTGTGCTTCATCTCTAAGTTTACTAAACCCCCGGGTTGACAATTAAGTGTTGAAGGAGCTTGCTTAAGTGTAATTCTTGCACCCAACAATTTTGACAATGTAATTATAATTCAAGAAGTTGTTGATTCAAGTTTGTGAAGGGGTGACTAGGGCATGGTTATTAAACTAGACATGGCCAATGCATTTGATAGAGTTAAACATATTTTTCTTTACAAATTCATGAAAAAAATTGTCTTTGCGGATCAAATTATTCATTAGTTGTCCCTGTGTACTAGTTCTCCTTGGATATCCTCCTTATTAATGGAAGAGGAACAATTTTATTCAAGGCCACCAGGTGCTAAGACAAGGATTCTCCCTTTCTCCATTCTTATATATTATAGTGGTTGAATCTCTTAAGAGACACTTGGAGTATGAAAGAAGCAATGACTGATTATCAGGGATCCACTTCTCTATTGGCAACAAGAGCATCAATCATGGATAGTTTGCAGATGGCATGATTCTTCTAGGGGGAGATTCGATTGTGATTGCCAAAAGGTACAAAAGGTTGCTAGACAAATTTCTTGTTGCATCCGAGGAATTGGTGAATGAGGCGAAATCCCAAATTTTCACATGGAACATCAGTATGATTCGACAAAAGAAAAATGGGGAAGCACTTGGTTTCAACGTGATTGTGGACTGGACAAAATTAAAATATTTTGGAATTTTGATATGCTTAAAAAAACCCTCCTCCAAATCATGGCATAATAATTTATAGAAAATAAAAAATAAAATTGAGAATTGGGGAGCTCGCTGACTGAATTTGGATGACAAAGTAGTCCTAAATAAATAAGTTCTTTAAGCCATTCCCCTATTCCAATTTTCTACTCTAATGTGCCCCAGGTATATCCTACACAATTTGGGGGTCCAAATTAGAAACTTGTTGTGGGAGGGGGGCAAGTCTAGCCTTCTACAAAAAAAAAATCATCTTATAAAATGTACCACCATTCAAGCCCCAAAACTTCATGGGGGCCTAGGTATCAGAGACCCCTCTCTCATGAATATTTCATTTGAGGTGAAACTCAACTGAAAATTGAATACTCAACCAAATTCATGGTGAGCTCAAATCATGAAGGGAGAATACCAATAATGACCAAGGCATGTTAATAATTCACAAAACGTTCTCCTATCTAGAAGCTCCTCTCATCAACCTCCTTTTTTTATCAATTCACATATTAATGGGATCCCTGGGAATGGATAAAATATCATACTTTGGGAAGATCCTATTCTCCACCGCCTGTGACTTGAGAATATGGAGGAAGTATGCCCTCTAAAGGACCACCTGCACCTAAGGGGAATAAAAACTATGGCTCACATCTCTCAATGGAATGAAGATGGTGTTTGCATCAAATGGAATTTGGGTGATCTCCCTAACCCCATTAAGTCCCTTGGTGTTCAAGTTATAAAAAGGAAGTTGTTCAGAAGTGCTCCCCATTAGGGGAATTTTGAGGTCTAAAATGGGCCTCCTAAGGAAATTATAAAATAATAGTGGAAATAATAAAATAAGATTTGACTGCATCATAAAATTTTAGAGGGAAAAAAGAGAAAACTAATTTTTCAACTCGTATTTTCAACTTATCTCCCTATGGGTTTACTCAAATTTTGAGTGGAAACACTCGTTGGATGCACAATTTGATTCCTCATCCAATGATTACTCATGTTGCATACTTTAGAAGGACCCTGCTACATGAAAAATGAGAAATACATGAAAAATGTGATTGTAATCATGTTTTTCATGTATTTCTCATTTTTCGTATAAGAGGGTCCATCAAAAGTATGCAACATGGGTACTCCTTGGATGGGGAGTTAAATTTTTCATCCAATGGGTACTCCCGCTCTAAATTTGAGTAAAAACTTAGTGAGATAAGTTGAAAATACGAGTTGAAAAAGTTATTTTATTATTTTATTATTTTTTAATATTTTTATTTTTTTACTCCAAAAATGGTGAATCATCCCCCATGGTTGACCTCATCATCTCGAATCTTATAGGTTCTTATAAATTTTATTTTGGTTGTACATTTTTCTTAGGAGGCCCATTTTATACCTCAAAACCCTTCTAATGCATAAATCAACACTCATAGGAAAAAATTAGCAATAAATTTTCATCCTACTCAGTCAAAAAGGGCTACTTAGACCTTCTCTTCGAATCTCAAATTCCTCCCAAATCCTCTCTTTGGGGAAAACTATGGGCCCCTATGCTCTTCCTAAAGTTAATATATTTTTTTGGTTGCTTCTCCACAAGAAGATTCCAACCACAAAGAATATTGGGAAGAAATGTATATAAGGTCCCTTGAGATGCCCCCTTTGTGAAAACAACAAGGAATATATCACCCATATTTTTCTGGAATGCTCTTATGCTAAGGTTGTTTGGCATATCACCCTTGGACCTTTGTTTCATAGATTCCAATGGCATTTTTGCCTTTAGGAATTCTTTTCTACCTAGAAAAGACACTATTTGAACTCCCTTCAAACCAAATCCTCCTTTAAATATGTTTGGTGTAGCCTCCCCAAATTAATTTTTTGGAAAATTTGGATTTAAATTCTGTGATTTTCAAAAGTATTTCCTTCTTAGTTAAGTTTGCATCTTTAAAATTCCTCTGCCAATGTCTTGAACTCAACCATATCCTTAGATGTCGCTCCCTTAATGATCTTGAAGATTAATGGGTTGCCCCTCTAATTAAATTGTTACCTTCACAACAAAATATTTTTTCAAGATTTCATTCGCCTAGCTAGAAGTTGCACTTATCTCCTCATGAAATAGATTATTGGAAGAAACAATAATATAAATTGATATTACAATTTCATGGGGCTTCTAAAAAAAATCCAGGGGTGGCAAGAGGGGTAAGGATATTACTTAATCAATACAGGTCGATGCACTCCGAGCCATAACTATGGAATGTAAACTCAATAGAGATGCCCCTATATGCCAATATGAGTTCTAGGTAGACCCAGGTGAGGGAGACATTGACCTCAAAAAGCCTACGATGGAAAACGACTAATTTTCATTTCGATGACTAGACAATATATGTGTCTTTTGCACATTTTGCAGTTTTATAAACTCTATGTAAATGGGCTTATATTTATTCTACTAGTCTCTTTCCATGTAATGGGATTGTGGTCACTTCGAACTCTGGTTTATCTTGAAAATTATAATTGTAATCTCCTTAGTATTTGGTGCATCCAGGCGCATACTTAATACCAAAAGTACTCATTTTTTTTTTTTAAACATTAGTCTTTTAACAATAGTGGGAGCAACGCCGGATGCGGTTGCCTCCAGCTCATCATGATGGGACTCTCGTCCCTCGTCACCTCCCGAAGCAGAACCTTTGGGCAGGCCATATGTTCTCCCACACTCGCACTTGCTGTGGCATTCAATTCGCCACCCCATGCCATATTAACTGCAGTCTCTAGAACCGTCTTTGCAGTGCGCTCTTCATCTGTTTCACCTCGGCTCTTGGCATGGATAGGAATCATTTACATGGCGCTTGCCCTGTCTGCTCTGCTACTATGTTTCACTGTGCTTCTTGCCCGTCTGCCTGCTCGGAGCCTAGCACTCGAACGCAGATAGGCCGAAGGTGTGAATTGTTATGCTGTTTGGAAACCATTCCGGAATTCCATTACTCTCACAGTCAATTTTGTTTTTCAAATTCGTTGTATTGTCCCCTGTGCAATCTCTGCCTTTTTTCCCGTTCCATCTTCCTTCCCCCTCCGCCATGCCTCGTTTGCGCCAGCGCATGCGCTGTCGAAGAGGCTCCAGTCGGGGCAGAGTTCATCGGTCTCCGTCGTCACTCACCTCTGATTCTTCATCAGACTTTTCTTTGGAATCTAGAGGTCGCAGAGGCAGACCTCGTGGCCCTCCCTTCGCTCCTCCCTCTGGGCATCCCCCATCACCTTTCATCTTCTCTCCAATGCCACCGGTCTGCCCTTCTGTTTTTCCCTCTACTCCTTGCCAGCATCCCACTTCTTCCCTCCGCCAGTCTTCCCAACGTGCAGAGTTTACCTTCGACTGCACATTTGAACGTCTGGTTCTCAAAGCTTTTGTCACCGTTACAGTTTGTGAAGAATCTTCTAGTTTGGTGCTTCCTCCATCTACTACTCTTGGTCCCTCCGTCACTTTCCAGGGCCCCTCTGCACCCAGCCCCGTTACTGCAGATTTTGCCAAGGATTCCTTAGCCCAGTTAAATCTGGTCCCATACATTTCTATGCAGGTTCAGAACGTGGAACGCGCGGACAAAGATACAGTGCTACCCCCGGCTGATGATGAGGGGAGCAGAGATGAAAGGGGCTGCAGAATCGCTGAAGAACCGCCCTCCTCCACCGATGCTCAGTAGTCAGAAGATACCCCAGAGGTTTTTGTTTTCCAGGTTCAAGGTCTTCATGCTCTTTCTAGTTTTCTTGTTTTTTCATCCTCTGCTAGCAGAGTGGTATGTTATAATCTTGGTATTTTTGACAAACGGTTGGGATGTAACGCCGGTTTCCCTTATGAGGGCGGTGAATCTTAATCTTACGGGACTGGTTTCCCCACGTTGGGCAGTCCAAACTATGAATTTTCATGGCATTCAAGCCCTGTGCTCAGGTTTCCACAGCTGGGACAGAGGCAGTTATGTATTATTATGTTAATTATTAATAGAATTAGTGTTACTTAGAAAAAAAAAACAATAGTGGGAGAAAGTTATCATGAAAATATTATGTTTGTTTATTTATTTATCCTAACAATATATTTCGTAAAAATACTTTAACCTAGTTAACGAAATTAGTTAAATAAAATGTATTTTGGTAAATTTTGATATGGTCAATATTGTTTAACTTAGTTTAAAAAATCATCTAATTTTCTATTTTCTAATTATATATTATTAGGTTATGTGAGTCCTGAGATGACTAACATGTCTAACCTGTGGTCCCCAGGATCACACCAGGACTAGGCCACACATGGTTGGATGTTGGCCTTTGGAGTTTTAAAACAATAACTTTTTCACCATGGAGTGCCTTAAAAAAACACCATGTCACCATATATTCTATGCCAAATGGTATTATTTAAAATATATTATGAAAATAAATTAAAATAAATTAAATTCACTTCTCATAATCCATTACACTTTTTTCAACTCTCAATATTAAAGACGAGTGTAGATCCATCTTAGATTGGATCTACAAATGCAAAGATGGATTCAAATCCCTCACACACACACACACACATATATAACTTAAGTAAATATTTTCGCGTCAAAATATTTGATTCTACTTTACTCTTGGTATATTTTTGGTTAAGATGAATCTATGTTCATTTTGAGCAACACATGCTTAGTTGACATTGAAATATTTTATTTACAATTCACATTTTATATATCAAAATATTAATACACATGCATCAACCATATTGGGAAGTAGAAAACATACATTCATAGGCCTATATATATAATTAATTTTTTTATTAACATTAAAATGTTACATGTCAACTCTATATTAAAAAATGAATGAATTACAAATCTCCCTAAAAAAATCTATCAATGCAATAAGAATTCTCTATCTTTATATATAAAAAAATCCATATTAAACATGTTTAACTAATAAAATGGTATTTACTTAAAATGTTAATACATGCCCTAATCATATTTTGAAGTAGAAAACATGTATACATAATATTCTCTATATACAATTATTTTTGTTATAAATATTTTTTTAAATGTGGCATATTTTTGTTATTAATATTTAAAATGTTATATGCCAAATTTATATTAAAAAATGAATGAATTACAAATCTACCTAAATAAGTTATTAATGGAATAAGAGAGTTGACATTGAAATATTTTATTGATTATTTACATTCACACAATAAAATGTTAATATATGTCTTAATCTAATCATATTTAAAAGTAGAATACATGTATTCATAGGATTGTCTCTTTCTAAAATTATTTTTTATATAATTTTTGTTATTAATATTTAAAATGTTACATCTCAATATACTTGGAAGTAATACTTCCATGTGCGTTGTTAATTTTTGTGACTTTATAGGTTAGCTATATTATTAATCCTATATATGTAACCATTATTTGGTCAATAAAATATAGTGTGATTTATGTTTGGTGTGTAAACAATACAAGTAACATCATATTAAAAAATGAATTAATTGCAAATCTCCCTAAAAGCAATTTATTAATGGATTAATGTGTGTGTGTGTGTGTGTGTGTGTGTGTGTGTGTGTGTGTGTGTACCGATCAAACGGGAACTATTACCTCAAAATGAGAACTCTAGTCCAAAAAAACTCAAAAAACATGAAAAAACAGCCCAAAAACGAAAAGGGTGTCTTCCAGAACGCATTATATATAACATAGTTACCAATCAAACGTGAACTATTACCTCAAAATGAGAACTCTAGCCCAAAAAAACTCAAAAAACATAAAAAAACAACCCAAAAACAAAAAGCATGTCTTCCACAACGCATTGTTTTTTTTAGGGTCAAATTTCGACATTTTTTTAAATTATGATAAAAACCAAATTTTTTCTTGAGAAAAGGATTGAAAAAATACCATTGAAAAAAAAAGTGTTGATGGTGGAATAACGTCGCCAATTTTTGTGTGCAAAAAATAACTTGAAAACTAAAAGTGTTGATGTTGGAATAACATCACCAATTTTTTTTGTGCAAAAAACAGCCTGAAAACGGAAAGTGTTGTTGCTAGAATAACGTCGTCAATTTTTTGTGTGCAAAAAACACCTTGAAAATGAAAAGTGTGAATGTTGGAATAACGTCTTTTTTTTCGGGGTAAATAGTCAACAGTTTTTAATAATGACGTCAAAGATAAAATATCATGACTCTGAAAAACCTTAAAATTTCAATGATAAACATGACATTAAAGATAAAATATCAAAAGTCTTAAATTATAATAATTTTTACGCATGGTATTAAATATAATCTATTATCGTGTCTCTGAAAAGCCTTGAAAATTCAACGATGACATTCAAAATAAAATATCACCTTTATTAAAATAAAAATCCAACGATTTTTAGGCATGATATTAAAGATAAAATACCACATATAAAAATATAAAAATAAAATAAAAAGTAATAAAAAACCACATAATTAAAAAAAGGACAAAATAAATAATTTAAATAAAAAATAATTAAAATTTAGAAATTTAAATTAAAATAATTTAAATTTAAATTTAAAAATAAAATTTAAATAATATTTCAAATTGAACCCAAAAAAAAATATGTATATAAATATATTAAAAATACATTTTTAAATAAAAAAGTTAACAAAATTCATTTTTGTTTTCATTAAAAAAATAAAAAAAATAAAAAACATTTTTCAAATTAATATCTAAAAAAAAAACTATAATTTCTTGCTCCCGCTCCACTCTGCTCAGCATCTGGTTCTCCCCTGCGCCGGTGGCCTCTGGCCCGTCTTGGCCCTCCGACCGCCTTGGAGGGCTCCGCAGCTTTCCTTCTGTGTGTAGGGTCCCCTGTCCAGGTGATGTTCCTACGCGGCGCATTCCTTGGTGACGCGGCGCATTGAGTCGACACGGCGCTTGGAGTCAGCTCCACTGAGTTCTTTCGGTTGCGCGCGGTGCATTGTCCCTGTGTGGCTCTCTGGCCTTTCTGCACGGCGCTCAGTCCCCCTGACCCTGGAGCTGTCGCTGGGGCATCTATTTCCCTTTGTTCGAAAGCTTCTGGGTTCTCTGCGTGCTGTTTGTTGTAGAGTTGCAGGGCGCTCCTTCGTGCGCCCCTGTGGCTGCTGCGCTCATGCGCTCAGTCCTGTGGCGTTCCTCTCCGACCATGGAGTCCAGCGGGGGCACTGCCCCGCTCTCCGATCCGCCTCCTGAAGTGCTTGCATTCCGTGCTATGGTTGTTGTTGGTCCGAAGCGAGCCCCTTCGGTGATTCTTCAGAAGTTCATCAAAAAGATGGAAACGATCCCCTCAGTGGCCCTTCCTGAAGAAGAGACGTGCAAAGTAGCTTTGAATCTAGCTGAGAGAGGCCTCATAGGCCAGTTCACTGGCCTATGGCCTTCTCCCAAGTCAGTAGAAGACTGGACACAAAGAAACTGGAAACCTCTGACCAAGGAGGGGGTCAAAAGCTACTTTGTTGGCAAAGGATTCTTTGTCTTTGTGTTCAAAAACTCGAAAGACAGAAGCTTAATATTCAGAAATGGTCCATATTTCATGGGACCTCAGGGATTGTATCTGAACAAATGGTCCCCATACTTTGACCCTACCCAGGATGTCCCTTCTAATGTCCCTGTATGGGTGAGGCTCCCACATCTACCTCTCCACTGCTGGAACCAAAAATATCTCGAGATCATCGGAAACATGCTGGGTAAATACATAGACCAAGCAGCAAGAAAAGATCAGTACTCATGTGCTCGCATTTGCGTGGAAGTTGACCTAGAGGAGGGGTTACCAGAAGCAATTAAGCTCACTGTCGCTGGATGGACGCATGTTCAGGAATTGGACTACGAGCAGATCCCCTTCAAATGTAGACATTGTCATGGGCATGGACACTTCGCCAAGCATTGTAAGAAAAAGGCTGAAGAGCACTCAGACAAGCAAAATGGGAATCAATGGACTCTAGTTTAGAAAAAAACTCACCCAAAAAAAGGTGCCAGCAAAGGTAATGCGTCCGGGATTCCAAGCAGTTCCAAGCCCAACCATGAAGATGAAGCAAACCCTAAGGGAACAACAAGCACTTAGATCAATCCAGCAGTCTCAGACCAGGAAAATCTGGCACAGGCAGAAAGCACCCCCCCAAGCAAAGAAGTAGGGAAAGCTATGCAGACCGAAGTCACCCAAGGCAGTCCATCCAATCCCTCATATGAAGAAGTCACAAGGAAAAAAGCAATAGAAAGCTCCAGATCCTGAGAGGATGAAACCTATGAGCGCCCATCTAAAAGGGCTGGAAGGAAATCCCACAAAGAAATGAGAGAAGAAGAGGCCGAAAGACTCAAAACTCAAGGAAGTCAGGCCACAATAGAAATGTCCATTGGTCGAAATACCAGACTGAGGCCCTCCAAGGGAGGTCCCAACCCTCCTCTAAGTAAATAATAAAGCTTGTCTCTTGGAACTGAAGAGGATTGGGGAATCCCGCTAAAATAGAAGCAGTCAAGGACCTATTGAAAACAGAACCCTCAGACATCCTTATGCTCCAAGAGACTAAAATTGAAGGGCAAGCCCTTCTAGATATCAGTAAGTCAAAGTGGAATAAAAGTACAGGCAAGGCAGTCAGCACCAGGGGCACATCCGGAGGGTTGGAAACTCTGTGGTTAGAAAGCTCCTTCCAGCTCCACAAATTTCAAGAATCCCAGCATTGGATCTTCACGGAACTGATGCATAAAGCCAGTAAGTTGACCTTCTCCCTATTCAATCTCTATGTTCCTGTTAATTACTCTGAAAAAAGAGAATGCTGGTCCTCTCTCTCAATTTTTTTAGAGCAGAACTCCCCTAGCAACATTATCATAGCGGGAGATCTTAATATAGTTTTGAAATCAAAAGAGAAGAGGGGCGGCTCCTGCTCGAGAGATTCCATGCTGGCCACGGTGGAGCAGCTCTCCCTGAGCTGGGATCTCTTAGACTTCATACCAGTTCACGGGCTTTTCACATGGTCAAATAACCGGGTTGGGGCGGATCACATTTCTGCCCGCCTGGATCGATTTCTGGTTCAAAGCGCCCTAATGATAAATAAAAAGATCATCACCACAAAAATTATTCCCAAAGTGACCTCAGACCACAAGCCAATTCAGCTCCTCCTGGAAGATGAAGAAGATCTGGGTCCCATTCCTTTCCGCTTCAGTCCTCTTTGGACCGATAGAGTGGGCTTCATGGAGATTGTGAAAGCTGCTTGGGCTAAACCCTTCTCAGGCTCCTCTAGCTATGTCTGGGAACAAAAGTTGAAGGCCACAAAACATGCGTTGAAGGAATGGATAAAAAAGCCAGAACTCACTCCAACTAACCAAAGAAAAGAGGCAGTTCAGATGTTGCATTCCCTGCAAACAAAAATGGAAAATAAAGACATCTGAGAAGAGCTCTTGGAAAAGGAAGTAAAAGCTCAACGATCCACTTACCAATCCTTTCGAGTTGAAGAAGAATACTGGAGGCTAAAATCCAGAAGCCTGTGGCTAAAGGCTGGTGATCGGAACACCACTTTTTTCCACCGACAATACAGATCTAGACTGTCCAGGAATCATATAGCTGAAATCAAAACTTCGGAGGGCCAAATCTGCAAAGGATACCACCAGGTTAAAGACGTTGCTGAAACACATTTCAGGAATCTATTCAACAATGGAATCCAAGGCAATGACGAGGAAGCAGCTGACTTCCTCTCTAACATTCCTTCACTTGTCAACCCTGAAGATAATACAGCTCTTTGCAGTCCCATCTCTGAGGAGGAAATTATCAATGTTATCTGGTCCATGGAATCCGACAAGGCCCCTGGGCCTGATGGATTTACAATTCATTTTTACAAATCTTGTTGGGAAATTATCAAAGCTTATCTCCTTAAAATGATAAGAGGCTTCATGAAAAGAGCTAAGATAGGTGGAGGAACCAATTCCACCTACCTTGCTTTAATTCCCAAGGAAACCAATCCAGATTCATTTGCAAGATTTAGGCCTATTTCGCTGTGTAATGCATCTTACAAAATTATAGCCAAACTCTTGGCAAACCGAATCAAGCCCCTGCTCAAAATATTGATATCTAGTACTCAAGGCAGATTCGTGGAAGGCAGGCACATAATGGATAACGTTATTCAAGTCCAGGAGACCATCCATTCAAGAAAACAGCGTGGGGAGAAAGGTATGTTGATAAAACTCGATATGGCGAACGCTTTCGATAGAGTAAATCGCTTGTTCCTTTGCAAATTTCTGCTCTCTTTTGGCTTCTCTCAGCAGTTTGTCCAGCTCATAAAAGCCTGTATTGATTCCCCGTGGATTGCTCCCCTTATCAACGGTCGTCCAACCAATTTCTTCCAAGCGCAGAGAGGTATCAGGAAGGGATGCCCTCTCTCCCCCTGCCTGTACATCCTTATGGCGGATTCCCTCAGTAGAAAACTCTCAGCTGAAAGAGTCGATGGCTCCCTCCTGGGCCTCAAACCCTCCAATGGATCAGCCCCTCTGAACCACGCTCTCTTTGCGGATGATTCCCTGCTCCTGGGTGGTGCTTCCTCCAGAATTGCGAAAGCCTTCGACTCTGTTCTGAGAAGTTATTGCAGGGTTTCTGGTGCTCTTGTTAATGAGAGCAAAAGTGAAATCTTCAGTTGGAACACTGACCAGCAAGAGATATCTAACATCTCAAAGCTTCTCGGATTCAAAGGACATGCGTAATGGGACAGGTTCAAGTATCTGGGACTTCCTATCTCCTCTGGAGTAAACAAGAGGTCCCTTTGGAACGACATCATCAACAAAATCAAATCTAATATCACTGCATGGGGAGGCTACTGGTTAACAAAAGGCGGCAAAACTATCCTTATCAAATCTCAGCTATCAGCTCTTCCTATATATCAAGCAGCTTTTCTTCTGGCACCAAAAAATGTAATGGAGCAGATCTCTACTCTCCTTAGGAATTTCTTATGGCAAGGTGGGAAAGGCAATGACAAAAAAATACATTTGGTTAACTGGGATATGGTTAAGAGGCCGATCGATGAGGGTGGGCTGCAAATCTGGGATCCTTCCCTTGTAAACACAGCGCTGGGAGGAAAGATATTGTGGAAGATGATCCACGGCCCCTCTCATCCTGTGTGTGTTACATTATGGTCAAAATACGCAGACAATGAAGCTCTCAGGCACATGCGATTGGACAGCTCTGTTAATTGCACGCAGGTTTGGAGGCTCTGCTGCAAAAGTAGCAAATTTTTCAAAAATCACATGTACAGAATTCCAAGTAACGGCAAGCGCACTCATCTGTGGAACGATCACATTATGGGGTGTGATCCTCTGGCAGAGAACGATGAAATTGCTGATCTCAGAAATTGGTTGGAAAGAGCAGGAGTGAACAGCATCTACGAGCTGTCAAATTGGGACAATCGTGGTGATTGGGTAGGATGGGACTTTCACAGAGTCCCTGCTCGTTTATCCGTTCAACAGAACCTGCTCGAGGATCTGCTTGAAGATGCCGCTCCGGTCAACAGATCTCTGAAGGACGGTTGGGGATGGGGCCAGACAGGTGTCTTTACAACAGCAGAGGGCTATAGAGCTCTTCAGGGCAATAAGAACAGCAATCAAACTTCCTCCTTCTGGAAACTTGTTTGGGAATCGTTAGCTCTTCCAAAAATCAATTTTTTCTTCTGGACCTTGGCACACAACAAACTTTTAACAGGAGATAATCTAGTAAAAAGGAAGATCGAAGGGCCTCACAGATGCGTGCTTTGCAAATGTAATCTTGAAACTACCCAACATCTTTTCCTGGACTGTCTCTTTGCCAAAGAGGTGTGGGGACTTCTACTTCAAGCATTTCAGATCTCTCTCCCATCTCAGATCTCTGTCTCGGATCTCTTTGCCATATGGAGTACCTGCTATCCTCAACGTATCCCTCCCAAGTCTTTCTAGCGCAAAGTTTGGATAGCTCTCCCCAAATTTGTGTGTTGGCAGTTGTGGCTAACTCGTAACCAGCAGATCTTCAAAGATTTGCAGCAGTCCCCGACTCAGGTTGCTGCGAAGGCCAAGTCTCTCCTTTTGGAAGCAGCGCAACAGCAGTATTATAAAGAAGACCCCCTACTCACGCCAGAAGAAAAGAGGTGGTTAGCCCTAGAGCCACATCCTCGTAAGTACCTCCTCACTCCTCAAAAAACTAATCCGGACTGGCGTAAAAGAGTTCCAGATGACATCTTCCAAAATTGGTGGAGGGCTCAAAACCTAACCACTATATTCTTTGATGGGGCGTCCAAAGGGAATCCCGGTGCTACAGGTGCTGGTGGGGTCATCTATTCCAAGGAAGGGTCACATAGAGACACTTTCTGCTGGGGTCTAGGGCTGAAAACTAACAATCAAGATGAGATCCTTGGGTTGCTCAAATCCTATCTTCTTGCTAGAGAGAAAGGCGCCAAAAACCTCCAAGTCTTTGGAGACTGAGATTTTAATCAAAAAATTAATCAAAGAGGACCTTTTCATAAATGCTGGTCTCAACAAAACCTTGGGCAGATTGAAGAGAGTCTTACTTGACTTTGACTCGTACAAGTTTTACCACATCCTTAGAAACTCTAACAGTGAAGCAGATGGGATGGCGAACAAAGGCTGCTCCCTCATGAAAGGGATATTCATTGTAAATGGGGAAAGTACCTTCCAAAATCCTTGAAAATGTCATATCCCAAAAGCAGCATAAGAAGGATAACAACTATGTAATAGGGGTCGCCGCGGCAAATACCCATATTCCTTTTCTCATATAAATAAAATCCATATCCGTTACAGTTTTAAAAAAAAAACTATAAAAAATAAATTAATTAAAAAAATATAAATATATTTAAAAAAAAAATTTAAATTAATAAAGAAATTAATTAATTAAAAAAAAAACAAACATAACACACCATTGTCGCTGGGGCTGCGGGGTTCGACCGAAAGGCGGTGGGAGAGCTGGTAGCTCTCTCGCCGCCCATCGACTGAGTCCCGCAGTCCCGAAGGCGGCGGTGCGGAAATACCATTTAAAAAAAATAATTAATTTTTTTATTAATTTTTTTTATTGTATTTTTTTTTACATTAAAATTTTGTTTTTCATTTTTTTAATTTTTAAAAATTTCTTTTATTAATTTTTTATTATTATTAATTTTTTTAATTCATTTTTTTTTAATTCAAGTTATATTTTTAAATTTTTTTTTTAAATTTTGTAATCTTTTTTAGAATTTTTTAATTTTTATAATTAAAAAATAAATAAAATAAAAAATTATACTATTTGAAAAATTATTTTTCAGATATATATGTTTTTTTTTTAATTTTCTGTTTAGATTAATTTTTTTTTAAGTTTAAATTTTTATTGTTTTAAAATTTTTATTTTCATGTTGTTTTTAAATATGTTTTTTTTTTTTAATTTAAATTTCAGAATTTTAATTATTTTTAATTTTTTGTATTTTGATTATTTGAATTTTTTTTTAATATCAATTATTTTTAAATTTCTTTTTTTATTTTTTATTTTATCATTTTCTTTAATGATGATGTTTCCTTTTTTTAAACTTAAACAAATTTTTATTTTTTTTTGGGTTAATTTTTATTTTTTGTCTTTAAATTACGAGTTTTTAAAAAAAAAAATTGTTTATTTATTTATTTATTTTTAAATTTTGTGTTTTTATAAGTCATTTTGGTTCTTTTTTACACTTTTATTGTTTTGTTTTCATATTTTTTTATATTATTTTATATTTTATTTGTTTGTCATGTTTTTTTATTTTATTTTTATGTCTTATTACAAAGATTGAATCACCACTCTAAACAAAAAGGATTGATTAACATAGAATGAATTGCATACCATGTAATATAAATTATATTATTTATATAGAATTTTCCAACTTCGTAAAACATTTACATATCTCTTTAATGTTAAAAAGTAATTTTCTTTCCTTAACTTCCAATTATTTTAAGAAAATTGATTTTTTTTGTTTTATTATTATTATTATTTTTTAAAATTTGTTATTGTAAATATTAGTTTTTTATTTTGAATTCTAACTTATCCCTCATACAACTTAAAAAATGAATGAAATACAAAACTCACATTACCTAACAAACCATATATATATACACGTTATATATCACTTCTATATTAAAAATGCAATAAATTATGCATATTCCAAGACATGAAAATATAGTAAATTTATTAATTTAAATTACTTTATTTATATATTGAAATATTTTATTTGTGGCTAACAATAAAATATTTTTTTGTTATAATATATTTTTCTTTTATTTATTACATATCAAGTAAACATAGAATGAATTGCATATCATGTAATACAAATTATATTATTTATATAGAATTTTCCAACTTAGTAAAGCATTTACATATCTCTTTAAAGTTAAAAAGTAAATTATTTTTTTCCTTTACTTTCAATTATTTTATGAAAATTAATTTTTTTTTTTTTATTATTATTATTTTAATTTGTTATTGTAAATATTATTTTATTATTTTGAATTCTAACATTGCATGACAACTTTGAGAGAGCTGTTGATACATGCCCAGTCATCTTTTGAAGTAGTTAAGGAGTTACATCTCTCTTTAAAATTAGAAAGTAAAATATTTTTTCCTTTACTTTCAATTACTTTATCTCTATATAAAGTGGATGTAAAATCAATTACTTTATCTTTATTACTATTTTTTAAAATTGTTATTTAAACGTTATTTTACTATTTTCAAATGTAACATTATGTGACAACATCTCCTTTATACTGGGTTTTGGAGAGATGTTGATACATGTCCAATAATATTTAGAAGTAGAAAACATTTTTGAGAGATTAATGCCCCTGATTATTCAAGCCATATGTTTTATATATGTATGTATGTATGTATGTATGTATGTATGTATGTATGTCAACTCCATATTAAAAAATGAATGAATTACAAATCTCCCTAAAAAAAATATTAATGAAATAAGAATTATATATATATATATATATATATATATATGATGCATATTCTACATATTAAAATGTTAATACATGTCTTAATTATATTGGAACTAAAAATCCTACATCCATAAGTCTCTCTTTCTTTCTCTCTATATATAACTTTTTATTATTATTAATATTTGTAACGTCATATATCAATTCCATATTAAAAATTCAATAAATTACACATATCCCTTACAATAATAGTAATTATTATATTTTCATTGTTATATATATATATATTAAGTACACATATCCCTTACATATGAAAAGTAAAAATATAAAATTAAATTTCAATTAAATTACTTCATTTTTCTTTATATAAACTTCATAAAAAATTATGTTATCTAACATGGACATTAACATAATTTGTGTTATTAGTATATTTTTATTTTAAGTACCACATGGTAACACCCTAAAATGGATGTAAAAGTAATGTAAAAACTAAAGTATTTTATTTATGGGTGATAATGATTGTTTTTTCAATTACTATTTTTTGATTTGTTTTTTTTTTTGTTTTTCAAGTTGTCTGTGATCCTCCATGCTTGACCTATGGCCTAAGAAGCCACGAACGAGGGGCATCTAAGTCATCAAAGTCACCTGGGGATCGCACCCAGCTTGGGACGCACCAGCCCTTATACTGACTGTGTTGGAGTTAATGCTTACATTCCATATTTGAGAAGTTGGTTTTTGATGGTTGAGAAATTCTCTCAACCTCTCTCTCTAAATTAGGAATAAGTTGGATCTCAGAAACTCTATTTAATAGATAAATCTGAATGTAATCAGTGTGTGTGAGTGTGTTTACACATACACCATTTGTGCATAATATATGATTGTGTTTCTGTAATTGTGTGATTTCAGTAATTTCTATCATGGTATCAGAGCACAGGATCAGAGGCCTGTGTGTTGTGTTGTGAGAAAATTCCTAAAACAGCGTAGTGCTTTGTTGAGTAGTTATTTCTATCAGGCCACGGTCGGGGAGTTTACGCCACACAAGAAATAAACGCTGGGTAGCTCTTGCTAGTAAGCAATGTCATTGCAGACGATAACTCCGCCTGGATCTATTCGGGCCACCAGACAAATAGTACTAAAGAAAATCTTGTTGCCGCCATCATCGGTGCTGCAATGAAATCGCAGAGATTGCTCCAGCAGCTTTATAGTTTACACTGCTCTGAGCCTAGAAGTTCTAGCCATTGATCTGTTTAAGACGGAAAGCCAAATGTCTCATAGCCAAGCAGCAATAAAATAAAAAATTGCAGGTAGATGATAATTGTATCACAATATCATAAGTCGGAATTCATTCATTGGAGCCCAACAGACATTTGCTGCAGAGTCAAAATATATATGAAGGCAGCCTCGTCGAAGGATGCCGAAATTTTGCCGGACTCTGGCTGCTTTCATCTTTCATCAACCATTCTTATCTACTTCACAGTGCTAATAGCGAAAAAGTGAAGGTCGATATGGGTAAACAAGTGTTGCCGTGGACGCCTGCATCTTTTTGATATTGCTTTCAACATAGATTGGTGGTAATGCATTTCAATGAAAATGAAAAATTCTTATTTGAGCTTATGACCAGAATTTGTACGTTAATGCAACAAAAGTGAATGTTGGCCACTATTACAAGCCCGTGTTGTTTTCACAGCGTTAGGCCCTTGTTGTTTTCACAGCGTCTAATGTAGGAATTGTTTAAACTGGCAGCCTCGATCATGGCCATTTTTCTGGGTAGTAGATAAATTATTAGTATTATAATTTATTTGTAAATTAAGTGATGAATTTCAAACTAGATAAAAAGGTCATTTTGTAACACTGGTTCTAGATACATTCTGTATCTAGACGGCTTTTCTAGATAACTGGCGAGTACAACGGTTGGCACCCATGTATCTCGGTGGATGGGAGCTCGTCCATAGAATGACTAGGAGTTCAGCAATTGCCAAATGTAATCAATTTTTTTTTAAGAGATCAAGTGGTAGTAAAGCTCAACATGGATGGTTGTCCATATAGTATTGCAGTTGCGGATCTAGGGAAGGGTCCCTCGTTAGTGGTAGATGTGGAAGTGGTCTCCTAATGAGGTTATGCGACAGATTGGGATGATGTCCAGTAATTGACTTCGGGAGGTCCTTGATTCGGGAGTTGAGGAAGCGAACTCGGGAATCCAACTTGCCAACTACACCTTTCCGAGGTTTATGAGGAAACTTGATGGAGCATCTACTGATAAGCTCGATTATTTTGTTATTTATGAGTGAATTCAATAAATTCATGTTATGTAATCATTAAGGGGGATGTTGGAGTTAATGATTACATTCCATATTTGAGAAGTTGGTTTGTGATGGTTGAGAAATTCTCTCAACCTCTCTCTCTAAATTAGGAATAAGTTGGATCTCAGAAACTCTATTTAATAGAGTAATCTGAATGTAATCAATGTGTGTGAGTTTGTTTACACATACACCATTTGTGCATCATATATGATTGTGTTTCTATAGCTGTGTGATTTCAGTAATTTCTATCAGACTGGAGTTTATACATGTCTCATCCCCCTAGAATAGGGCATAACCACCCTCCGTGAGGTTTGCTCCTGGGTTGCCTTGCTGACGAGGCCCATCCTCAACTGGTTGTGCTAGCGAGACTTGACACTGTTTTTTTATTTGTTATTTAAGCATTATTTAACTATTTTTAAATATAACATTCCATGAAAACATCTCCCCCTCCCTCATATTGAGTTGTAAAGAACCTCTGCAACAAAACCATTTTACAATTTACAATAAAAAAATATATAATGAATCTATACTACCCCATCAACATTAATTAAAAAAACACTAAAACTTATTTTTAACAAGTAACCCAATTGAAATTATTATATTGGGAAACAATGTCTTCCCAAAAAAAAATAACTTTTTCAAATGAGATCATTGATTACTTCATCAATTATATATATATATATATATATATATATATATATATATATATATATTATTATTATTAAAATGTAATCGAAGAAACTTTTAAATCTGTGTATGAAGGAACAACTGAGACTTCAAAATTTAGGAAACATAAAAATATAATTCATTCGATAAAAGTGTGTAATAATTATTTAATTAAATATATGTGGAATATTTTAACTAATTTCACTTTTGGTGAATAAATAAAAGAGGTTGACATTAAACTTAAAATTAGTTATATGTAAATATATATAGTTGTTTTTATGGAGACTCTAATATTGTTAGTGAGAGTTTAGTTTAATAATGTTTTTCTGAGTTCAGGTGTAGTAGGGTCAAGGGTTTTGGTTTCCTCAAATTGACATTATCTTTTTAGCATCGCACATAATTACTAGCAATTGCACCAGATGTTGCAAAGGAAATGTCGTAAGGCATAAATTCAATCATGAGATATATAATATCATCGAATATAAAAATTAGTAAAAAAATGTCATTAAAAGTTAGAATATAAAGACAAATCACTTACATTATGCCAAATTTACAGATTTTATAACCTTTCCAACATAGATTTCCTCTCAATCTTCAAAGATGCTCTTTCAAGTTCCAATAGAAAATATTTAATGAAAAAAGTGCTATTTTTCAATATTGAAATGCCTCCCTTGATCAAAATCTTAGTCTTTTACAACTTCCTCTTAAGGTGATTGGATATGTCTTTTCTTGTCACTGCTTAACTTTTTTTGGGCATTTGGACTGGTTTGTTATAGAGGAGGTTTATATTCAAAGTTTTTTTTTTCAAAAAAGACATTAAAAATTTACCATTGGATGAACTACTTTTGCCAATTTGCACTGGTTTGTGATAGAGGAGGTTTATATTCAAGTTTTTTTTTTTTTGAAAATGAAAAATTCAAAATTTACCATTGGATGAACTAGTTTCAAAAGCAAATCTAAGAAATAGATATGTCAATAAAGCTAGTGACTCACATAACAAATTTACATTGTTTGATAGGAGAGAAGTGGATCTTTTGTCGAGCATTGAATAAATAATTATTTTAGCTAACATAAAAAATTTAATTCACTATTCAGATATACCATGGTGAACTTGTATGGTACCATCCACAAGTTTTCCTTTATTCAGCATGATATTATGTGAGACTTGGCTATGTATTTGACTAGGAAGTGGCCTATAAATAATTGCAAAAGGTTTTTTATGCCTTAGACAGCAAAATCTATTCCAAAAAAAGTAGAAAAAGGTTGTGAAGTGCACATTTGATGTTGAGATTGTTTCCTTCCACATAGGTTTGGTGCATATTTCTTTCTCCTCTCATGGTCATTTCTGACCAATTTTCAATATTGAACTCTCACTTGATCAAAATATTCTAGTCTTTTACATTCTACTTGCATATAATTTGATCATGTACCTGTACATAAATTCAACATGTACCCATTTCATATTTGAATTATTTTATGATATCTATTTCCCCTAACTGTGCAAAGTTCCTACAAGTTACAACTCAAGCTTGGATACCTATTAAATAATTTTATGTTAATTTCGATACAACCATCTTATATGCAATTTTACTAAGGAAATAATTTAAAACTTAAGCGGAAAATTTTCAACCTTCCTCTAATATCCATTTTCCTTAACGTACTCTTAATGTTTTGCTTTTGTTATGTGTTAATATATTTAATTAATAGAAAATTTAGCTATAAGCTAGAATCTTATTAGATATTATACTTCATCTAATTTTCTTTTATTAGTGCTTTTATATATGTTTTTTTGTTTTTAATTATTATTTAAAAAACCATAATTTTATTGGATATTAAATTTTTTCACAATATTTTTAATTAATGCTTTAATATATGTTTTTGTTATTTATTTATTGTTTTCCAAAAACTATAATTTCACTTAAGTTTTTTTAAATGAAAATTTTTTGTTAGGAAAATTTATGATTTCTCTTTACTTTTTGTAAAAAGGAAATAAAATTTTATTTTAAAATGCTAAAATCATTTAGTATGTGAAGTGTTAAAAATATTTAGCATATGTAGTGTTATGGTTTAAGAGTGCAGAAAAAATTAAAAATTAAAAATTAAAAATATAAAGAATAAGATTAAGTGATATAAAAATCATTTTTTTTTCTCTTTCTTTCCTTTTTCTATCCATTCTCGGTCACCTCAGAGGGATATTCTTTATCCTAATATTAATTTTCTTAAACATAAACTCTCTTTGTTCCCCATCTCATCTTCTTTTCTGACCACTAAATGATCTTCTCTACATCTATTGGTTCTATTTGTTAGTAACTCTACATGAGTTCTATGTCCATCATGAACTTGGGTAGTCCTATCAAAATATATACTTTTATTATAATAAAAATTTAGTTTTACTTTATAATAAAAGATTAGTTTTAATTAAGAAATTATATAATTGTTTTCCTATGAATAATAAAAGTGGATGCAAACTATCATAGAATTGGCCCCTCTCATTCTTCACGTACTAGAACAATTGAGCTAACCCTAAGGCTAACAAACTATATAAATTTTTATTTATAAATTTAAAAAAAAAAAGACACTTACATCTTCCCTCCTAATCTTATATTATTTTCAAAGATTAAATCTAAAATATTTCCATAATTTCAAAAATCCTTTCGTAATGTATTTTTTTAGATTATTTATATTTAATTTTTTCTAAATAAATAATGTGCATTTATAAACATTCCAAACTCATTTGATCTAAAATCCCCTTGAATGGAAAAATTAATCAATTTTAAAAAAAAATAGGCATTTTCACAAATACTCACTTTCCCTGTTTAACCATAAACTCTTACCCTTCATTTAAAAAAAAAATACTTCTAGCAGATAATCCTAAATTATTACTTTCAATAAATCACAACATAAGGTTTTCATCTTGATGCAAACATACGTACTTACCATGTTCATCAAGTTTATCTAAATGATGTATCATCCACTAAGTTATACCATCTTAGTCTTTAATGCTAAACTCAACTTTTCTATACGAATTGATATATTTCATTACTAACATGATACTTAATTGCAATCAAGAGATTCCGAATGGAATTATTTCATATTATACATTGGAATTATGGTCATCTAAGTTTGTATAAAAGATGTTTAATGCACAAAACTATATTGACATAGTTATATTGCTTATACTCTCGCAACAATTATTAAATGAAGATTTTGTTTTATTTCTTTTCTATTAGGTTCTAAATTTCAATTAATGGTGGGACAGATGTGCCCTAAGGCTAACGAACTATATAATTAGATATCATTATTTTGGGATTCAACTTCGTTAAGAAAGTCATTCAACTATGACCATTTCCATGACAGGTAGTCATCACTGACTAATTTCTCATTATTTTTGAATAGTCCACTTAGCACTCATTGCATCGGGTGATGCTCACAGGGGTGAATAAGTGGGATCGAAAATAGTGAAATAAATCACATAGCGTCAATCATCACTTCAGCAGGGGTGCAAAAAGTCATAAAAGACCAGACATAAACCATTGTGAGCAACCAGTGAAGTAGAAAGTTTCTGAACGCTCCACTATGCCTACATTCTTAGAAGTAGGAAATGGAGGTCGAGGACCCCAAGAACAAGATACTCTTGAAGATTATTTTCTAGAGTATGAGTCTCAATCAAATATTCAAAGAGAATATGAACTTTCAAGAGTTCTGTCAGATCAAGGACAACAGGAGACCCCAGAATAACAATAGGAGTGGAGGGTACATGCAGAACAATGATCTGTAGTGTATTATGGGTAGATTATTTTTGCCTGCTTTTGATGGATCATCCAAGTGCACAACAAATTCTTGGGTAGAGAAACTATACATCTATTTCCAGTTGAACCAAGTACCATATATTTAAGCTATTAAGATAGCAGCGCTACACCTTGAGGGTAAGGCACATGATTGGTGGTTTCATGGTCTTTCTACATTGGGGCATGCAAATGTGACTGCATATGTAGAATTCACCCAAATGTTGGTGGAAATATTTGATCGAAGAGATCCAGAAGTAGCTTTTTTTGAGCTAGCCAAGCCCAAGAAGTCAGGTAATCCAGAAACCCATATCTCTGAATTTCTAAAACTTTTCGCCATGGTGCCAGATTTATCTACATCTAGGAGAGTTTATATGTTCATTGATGGGCTAGCAAAACCTCTACCGGGGTTGGTAGAGTTCACTAGACCAACTACACTCCAAGATTCCATTGAGATGGATAGAGACTTACAAGATGCTTTGCCAAGGGCAAGAGCTCCATTTCATCAAAAGCCCACTTTTCAGTCAAAGGGGAAAGATGTGAAGGTTCTTCCTCCAAAGGAGAACCAGAACAAAGGGCCTCTTAGTGATGATGTCCGAAGAGACTTGAGGAGGACGAAGCTTCACTTCACATGCCAAGAACCATGGGCACCAAGGCATCGGTGTGTTGTGGGAAAGGCACAATATATTGAGGTGTTCTCTGATAGTGAAGAGGAGGAAGAAGAAGAACCAGAAGGAGACATCAACGCTATGGCACTAGGAGAGGATCCACCACCACTAGGAGGTGGAAATGGGGAATTTCCTCCAATTGGAGGGGCCCTTGCATCTTTGTAGGGAGTACCCAAGTATCTAATCTTGAGAGTCTGAGGTACAGTTCAAGGGCACTGGGATGATCATTATTGATAGACAGTGGGGCTACCCAAAATTTTATTGATGCTTAGTTAGTGCAGAGAAGAACAATACCCACGGATGATTTTGAAGGATTCTCAGTTTTGGTTCCAGGAGCTAGAACCATGCAATGTATGAAGTATGTCCCGACATTGTCTGTAAACTTGGGGAGGTACACTTTGACTGATAAATTCTTTGTGGTAAATATTCCTGACACCAATGTGATATTGGGTGTGTAGTGGTTGATTACATTGGGGAAGGTCACCATGGATTGGGAGACCTTTCAGATGGAATGGATAGATAAGAATAGAGGCAAGCATCAAATGATCAGGGGAATGCACACCTATCCACCTCAGGAAGTCTCCGCACATAAGATGGATACTGATTTGTGTAGGAAAATAAAGGACAAATCAGTACCCTCAGACATGCAGTCTACTCTAGACCATGATGTTATATTATTTAGAGGTATTCCACAAGGAATGCCCCCAGAACAGAATTTGGTTAAATATTTCTCACAACAAATGGCACCACTCACAGATCTAGCTAAGAGGAGAGCCTTGGATGGGACCAACACAACACAGAGGGACTTTGATTGACTCAAGGAGGAGATGAATATTTTTTTCGGTGTCGGTATCACGAACTCTCACCAAGCCTTTTCCGCTAAAAGGTGATGCTTTAGGAGTGGATGATGGCACAATTGTGGTGCAAGAGGGATACTCCATAGCCTTTGAGAGTCACAAGATACTTCCACATAGGAAGGATTCTTCCATATATGGAAAGGGGTTTTTGGCCTTCATACATGCATTGGAAAAACTCAGGAAGTTTTGGATGGGAAATAGCTTCTAAGTGAAGATTGACCACCATAAAATTCAATATTTTCTTGAGCAGAAAAAACTGCAAGGGAGGAAACAAAAGGGGGATATCATAATTCTAGCATATGGCTCTGACATTGAACATGTCAAAGAGGGAAGAAATGACGTGGAATGTGCCTTATCACAGAGGCCAGCAACGTTTTCATGGATGAGTGTGGATCCATATTAGGAGTCCCAGCTATTGGTGGAGTATTCCAAGAACCACTTCACATGTGAGGTACTGTTATGCGAATTAATCCCTCTTGCGAACAAGAGCGATCTCCCTAGTATTCTACGAATATCTAGAAAAAAACATCCATTTGGAAACCTTTTTCTCTAGACTAATTGAAATTCATAATTATTATAAACAAAGAAAGAAGACATGCCCCTACCTTGAAATCCATTGTTCGATGCAGTCTTTTATCCAATTTCTCAAAAGAGGCTTCTTCAGTAAGTAGAACTTGCAATCAAATACAAAAAAAAGAATCAAAGCACCTAAAACATATAATAATTAAGAAAAGCTAATCCAACTTAGTGATCAAAGACTCTAAGTATTGATGTTATTCAATAAGCACAAGAACAACTCAATAAGAAAAAGAGAGCCATATGTATTATCTTGAATGAAAAGAGTAACTTTACGACCTGATGCCTTGATGTCGTACAAGTTTCTCCCTGGGTCCTGAACAATCGTTCCTCCTTCAGTTTGACAAGCCTTCCTCTCTGAATACCAGCATAGATTTATGGACATAAGGGTGTTATCATTCTCATGCCAACATCAACCAATGTAGAGAGTATGCACCCTTGGGAATTTCTTCAGCAATTACAATATACAAGCTACCCTTGAGACTGAAACATGAGCTCAATTTATAGGGAAATGGAGGTAGTTTCAATTCCATGAAGAAGGGGATGGATTCCTCTCATGAAGGGATTTGAGCTCCATGGTCCAAGGGATAAGCTCCATGAGTGGAGGGATAAAGCTCCATGAGTATAGGGATAAAGCTCGAACTGGTCGCGCCACTAGCAGCTTCCAGTTGGGAGAATATTTGACCAAATGGGCTTCTAGAATTTAATTTTTCCTTTATTTGAATTTTTACAGGGGTCCGCGGGTTTTAGTAGTAGAACATACAGGAGCTGCCGCAGGCTATAGAACAAGTATCCGCGAACCCATAGGATAAGGCTAGAAAAAGTGTGGAGGTATACTTTTAAGGGTTTTAATGATCTTTCTCCAATTCCAAGACTTGGTTTAAGAAAATTAGGGTTTTTGACTTATGACATGACAGGTGGTGACAATAGTCTATGAAATTCAACTTCACAGGTAACAACGGTAAATGTATTGTCCTGGGTGCGTAGGGTGTCCGGTGTTAATTGCATAGTTCCTTATCGCCTAAGGATTCTGCATATTAAATCGCTCTAAAAACCCTAAAACATTCAATGCAAGCATATATATATATATATATATATATATATATATATATATATATATATATCATCGCTAAGGTAAGCATTCCCATACTCAGATAAAAACTAACTAAACGTTCTAGTACAAATATGATTTTAATATTACATCAAAAGTAGACATAGTATGGGCGCAACCATCTGTCATAACTAGTCTACTGTATCATGAATAATAAAACTCCTCACAACCTGGATGGTGGAAACTAGATCCAGCGTCTTGATTTCCGCTTCCCAAACTAGTACGATTCTATCCATGCAATTTATTGTGTCGAAGTCGAACATGGTAGAAACCACTTGATTACTAGTCAATGATTTGAACTGTTAACAAGTGTGAGAGAAACCACCAATAATGAGAATGGCTCTCAAAGTACTCTAGTATAATCTGTTAGCCACCTATAAATTTTTTGTCAAGCAAACAGGTGTCTAAATATTTTTCTGAGCCTTCAAGAAATACATTTCCTCTGAAAAAATATCATTCTTGAAGCCTCTATGTGTCCTTTGCCTTTGAAAATATCTTCACTGTTGTTTCTATCAAGAAATCCTCACTGTCTGTGAAGGAATTATGCTCAGAAAGCCTCCATCTGCTTCCTTTTTACCCCTGAAAAATTCCCCATTTTAACCCTTTCTTCCCTTCTCAAATTTCCCTAAAAACCTTCCAAATCCCTTCCTAAGTCATCTAAATCACCCAATTCCCCATTAAAAAATCATGTGAACCCCTTCATTTGATTTTGAAACCCCTCTTTCCTCCTACCAGAACCATTTTTCAGCCTTAAAAAATGTTGTTTTTAGGCCTAAAACCCACTTTCTATCATATAGCAGGCCTAAGCTCCCTTCGGCCTGGCCCTAACCCCTTCTCCACATGTAACTGGGCACTAAGACCAAGCACTAAGCCACAAAGCGCTAATCACAATCAGAAGATTGGATGTGAGCGCATTTTCTTTGTTAACTGAAAATTTCCGATGCGATAGTTATTTGGTCTATCTATCGCGGGCTCGATCTCCACCATCGATCTGTAAAGATCTAACGGTCCGCACTAATCTCGTATCGTGCCCCATAGCATCCTTCATAAACCCTCTGACTGCATTCAGACTGTTAGATTTTGATTCCCCTTTAAATCCAACAGTCAAGTGCCCATCGCACCAATCGGAAGATCTTAATGCACCACTCTTCGTCCCCCCCCCGATGGAAATCCTCTGATTTGATCCTGGCCGTTGAATCCACAAGAACAAACAGCCAGGATTTGGTCACGCTCCACTCATTTTCCCTCCATCATTCCCTCCGTTGCGATCTCCACCGTTGATACCTCAATGATCCGACAGCCATCACAAAATCACAAATCGCCAATCGCCAAATGTATTATGTGCCACTTTCTGTCCCCCCGATTGGCGATCCCCAACCCAATCCTGACCGTTGATCTAATATAGATCTACAGCCCACATTTCATCACTTCTTCATCCATATTTCTCCATTGGAGCTTCCAAATGATTTCTTCAGAAATCTCCGCCTTTGATCTCCTCCTGAGATCCAACGGCCCACAATCAATCGTCCTCCACCTGCCGGTCCCACCATTCAAAGCTCTGATTTCATTTGATTTTCATCGATTTCCTTTGTATTTCTCCAAAGTATAAACTTTTATGTTTTACATTAAAAATTTTATTTCTCTACCTAACCCCTCCAAAGCAATCCCACTGGTAAGTTTCGACCATTGATCGTCATCCACAACCTAATCCAATGGTCCAAAATCATTTCCCCACCAAACCTTCATCAGTTCATTCCTCCACTATTATACAGCAATTTTCACCTTTTTTTCCACCCGCGGCCACCGCTTTCATTGCTGCGCTGCCATCTCCATAGGCCTCCACAACATCCAACCTCCACCCCCATGGATTTTCTTAACGAGATTATTGGTTTTTCAGGTGTTAAAGGATTGTGGTTGCGCCCTGTCTCAGTAGTCACGAACAGAGTTGTACAGTGATGCAGAACGCCATTTTCAGAGCCAGAGATTGCAGAGAGAATGCCTGGGAAGATTCTTGAACGAAATATTTCATTGAAGACCAGTTTTTAACTCTATAAAACCATCCAGCGTCATTGAAACTGCATTTCCACAGACAGAGATAGGAAAAGAAGCGGCAAAGAGTATCAGTGAAGGATTAAAGATATTTTAAAGCCTATTATTGAAGATTTAAAGCTTTAATCCAGTGTTAGAAGGTGAAATGTACAGATTTAAGATCTATGAATGACAGGGAAGGCCTAATGGGGCCTAAGGCACAAAAACAAGTCTTGTTAGTGTTTCACATCAGCAAAATTTTCTTTCCCAAGAAAGGACGAGTTCCCATAATGTTTTTACTCTTCACCAACATTCCCGAGAGGATCACCACCCTAGCAGAAAGTCCTAATATTGCTAGAGCATTTGTTACACAGCATGGCAGGCCTAAAAATAATTTAACTGCCTTACTTGCCCCAGGGTACTACAGATTACTACAGCCGAAAAGTACATCAAGGAACATACCTATGAAGTTATGATCAGTCGTTGAGGACCACTCTTTTGTCCAAAGATTACTGAAATTCAATGCATGGATATTAAAACAGAATGGGCCTCGAGCCACTCTTCTCCCTATGTTTCAATGTTTCATTTAAAGTTCTATCTACCTCCTTTGCCTCTCCTTTAGCTATAAAACTCATGAAAAAACACATTGTAAAGGTTGTTGATCGGATAACTGTGAATTGAAAGTTGTTTCTCTTGAGATATAGTTATGTGTGCAAATGTTGTAAAAGAGGCTGAGGAGATGATTTCAGACTGAATATCAAGTTGTTGGAAAATGTTGCATATGATTGGTGTTGCTCTTTAATCTAACAAGAAATTTCTTTGGATCCTGATTTAAAGCAGCGGTGATGTGTTCTATCTTTGTCTCTGTTTTCCTTCTGTAACTCATTACATTTCATTTCTCTGATATGAATCAGTAATCTGGTGTTAGGATATACCCTTGCATGGTACCCCAATACTTCCTTCTCTTCTTATCTTTGATTTTTTCTACTAATTGTGCAATATGAGAACATATTCAAGATAATTTAGCCAGTATAGTAGTTGTTTTTCCCTGCTTACTGATGCATGAATTTAGAATTTGTTCTTATATGTTCTTGTTTGGTTTTAATTGAAAGAATTGGGATACTAGGAGATTAGAGTTGATTTTGTCTCACTAGGGTCCTTTTCTAATTGTTAAACCTTTCTAAGTTCCCTTAAGTTGAATGTCAAAGCATTGAAAGTTCAAAGTCTTTCTCTGATCTCAGGCTTCACCTTTGTGTTTAAATCTTAAGTGTTTCTTGTTGTCTAAAGAGTTAGCCTCTTAGGAGTTTGATCACAGATAGTTAAGGCATGCCATGTCCCTGGATTAGCTCTTAAGGTGGTCACCTTGGAAGGTTTCCTTGTCATTCACCTTCATTCCTTATGATTTCATCCCACTATCATCTTTATAAGATCCTCTGTTTTAGGTGACTAGCCCATTTGAAAGCCTTGGATATTGAATTGCAAGTAAACCCTTTTATGACTCCATTGCCCAATGTTCTTGAGTTTCCTTCGAATTATCTCCCCATTTCCAAAATCCTCTTTGCTCACCCTTTTGTCTTATATTGAACCCTTCCTTCATGTTTCCCAACAACCAAAAAAACAAACAAACAACAACCCTTGAGCCTTATAACTAGCCTAATACCTTAAACTAAACTTCAAAGATATATATTTCTTTTCCTTTATAGAGAGATCCCTCTCTGGACCCAGGAGGGCTAGATCCTAAGGTCCCAAAGTGGTTTGATGTTGTCTTATCTTTTGGTATTGCCAAATCTGCCAAAACATAGGAACCCCAACATAATGGCGACTCCACTGGGGATAATCTAAGTGTCCTTAATTGCTAATACCTGGTCTTGTGTTCCATTGTCGTCTCCAAACATAATGGCGACTCCACTGGGGAACTTTGAGTAAAACACACCTTTAAACACTTCTAAGAACTCAAAGAAGACCATAGTAGCCTTGGTTTGGTAGAAAATCACTGTGGTGGATAGTAAAACTCCCTGAAACATTCTACACCCTCCACCTGGCGACTCCACGGTTCCTTAATGACTAAATACTCCACTGGTGATCAGTAGGCCTACTGATTATCTTGGTTTTCACAAGACTCCACTAGGAGACCAAACTTCCTTACAACATCAGCCATACTAGAAGAAACCCATAGGGTAAAGCTTCTTTGCTAAGAGACAGACATACTGGATTCAAGAACAGTCTATACAAGAGCTTATCCTAACCCAAACCCACATGAAATAGTTGACAATCCAGAGGAGAAAGCCAACTATTATCAGACCCATCCATAGAGCTAAATCTGCACCGGAAAACTTTTCATCTCTATCAGACACTCATTTTGACTTAGACTTACAAAGCAGTTTACCAAGAACTAATTCATTCAGTGCTTTAGACCAGATAGACCTTGAGCCTTCAAGTTCACCATCTCACAGTGGTCGGAAAATTAGGGATAGAGAGACCCCTCCATCTACACCTCCTGATATTCATTTCATTCAAAACTTGGGCCTCTATCACCCTAAATCAGCTCAACAATTTGTTGCTGGTCCTAGCAATTCTGTCATCCATATACCTGTTGCGCAAACCAATCCTTTACCTCCACACAACATCATCATGGCAGCATGGTATGCCCCCTTAGTGTTACCACAACCTCTAGTGCCTTTACCCAATGATTATCAGTCAAAAATCCCACATTTCACTGCAAAAGAGTCCACCACAGCTCAACACCATGTAGAAAGGATGGAAGATTCCTTTAACTATATGGAGATAGATGATTATACAGTCAAGATGAGAATCTTTGCCGAGAGTTTAGGAGGAGATGTAAAGAAGTGGTTTAAAGGCCTACCTCCTAATAGTATCCATGATCTTCCCTTTTTATATCAATCCTTCATAAACAAATGGGAAGTCAAGACCAACCCTCTCCAAATCCTAGCAGAATATAAAAACCTTAAAAGAAATGTAGGAGATAGTTTCCATGACTATTCTACAAGGTTTAACAATGTCTACAATGCCCTTCCACCCCATATGAAACCTCCCCAAGGAATGGATTTAGTGAAATATCCTAAAGGCTTTGATGCTGACATGGCCTATCAGTTTAGGGAGAGAGATTACAACACATTGGAAGATATGAAAAAAGGAGCAGTGAGTGTAGAAGCAAACCTGATTGAAAAAAGAGCCAGAATGAGGTCTGAGAAAAAGGTAACCTATAGGGATGACACATCAGCTTCCACATCTGATCCCAAGTATGACAATCTAGCCAAAAACATGGAAAGGCTAGAGAAAATGATGGAGAAAATGGTTGTCATAGTCAGTAATCAGAACAGAAACCAAAATCAAAACCAAAACCAAAACTTTAGGAGAAACAATCCCCCAAACAGACAGAGAGACTCTGATCAACAAGTCATACCCCCATTTCAAGATAATTTCCTTGATGAAGATGAGGGGATAATAGAAGAGTCTGAGGGAGCCACAATAAACATGGTGGAAGTATACAACTCGATCCACACCTGTTCCACAGAAGATAATCAGACCTCATACTCACATTGGGATGAGGAAAGGTTAGAATTTGAGGATTATAGGTTAGGATTTGAAAATTCCATCATGCAGGTCAGAGAAAAATATGAACTTAGAAGCAAGAAGAGCTTAGACACTTCCAAACCCAAAGCCTCTGAGATTACCATCAAGAAAAGACTTGAGAAAACTCCTAAGGTGATTGCTGAAAGTAAAAAATCAGCAGCCGAGGGTTCTGGGAAAAACAAAGAGAAGGTCAGCCAAATTACTGATAAGCAAAGTCAAGAAAATAGTAGCACTAGCACTGCAACTAATGCTCCTGATAAAATAGCCACAATCATTGTACATAGTGAGAATAAGCACGTTGATTCTACCACTAAAATAGGGGCTAACAAAATAGAGTTGAGCCTTACAAAGATTCAATCTCCTTTCAATTTGGAGAGTGAGATTGCTAAAATCAACATTTCTGTCCCACTCTCTGAGCTGGCCACTCAGGATGTATATAAGGGCCAAATTTTGAAAGCTTTAAATCTAGGGGAAAATAGTGACACTGTCAATCTAAGTGATGATCAACCAACCCTTATGTTTGGTCCAAAAATAGAAGGGAAGTTTCAGGAAGGGGTAGTACCTCCTTTTTATATCAGCCTCAATATCCATGAAAAAATCCTACATAACGCAATGCATGACTCTGGGGCTTCCAATAACCTTATGCCTAAGGTAATTATGGAGAATTTAGGCCTAGAGATAACCCGAACCTATAAGGATTTATACTCATTTGACTCTAGCAGAGTGAAGTGCCTCGGCCCAATCAAAGATATTTGTGTAAATCTGACTCAAATTCCAGCCAAATGCATGGTTATGGATGTTTTGGTGGCAGATGTGCCACCTAAGTATGGCATGCTGTTGTCAAGGTCATGGGGAGCCAAGCTGCAAGGTACAATGTAGATGGATGGGTCATATGCCATAATCCTTATCTTTATCCAGCTTAGGAGGCTGTATAGAGAGGCACAAATGAATTTTATGGTTAGCAGCCCTGAAAAGCCTGAAAATTCACCTCTGTACTCTGTCCATACCGACCTGGACTTTTTTATCCTTTGCAACGAAAAATTTATGGATGAGCCAGAGTTAGATGACAAAGATGCAAACAATAGAGTAGATCCCACAGATCTTAACATAATGGCCACTCTAGATATAGAGGAAAACGAGGAAGAAACGTTAGAACAGTGCACTGAATCTGAAACTCAGAGTGAACAGAGCCAAGACTGCAAACCGCAGACTACTCCTCATTCCGAACTCCCTGCGCATCATGAAGAACTAAACATTCCACACCATGGTGCAGCCCCCATAATACAACATAATGATGAACCCAGCATTAGCGATGAAAATGATGATAAACCTGAAAACAATCCCTTATGGAGGATGAAATTTTATGGGTCCTGCACTAGGAAGAATGCAAGGGCTGGAGTGTGGTTACATAATACTGAGAGTGACTATGCTAAGAGTCATGCCTTCAGGCTAGATTTTAAATGTACAAACAACATCGCAAAGTATGAGGCTCTCATCCTGGGCTTGAATCTATTGAAAAAACTAGGAGCCCGAAGGATAGTTGTACATGGAGACTCTGAGTTAGTCGTCAAACAAGTGAACAGAGAGTATACTGCAAAGCATCCTAGACTGAGGGCATACAAAAATGATGCCATGGATTTACTGAAAACCTTTGTAGAATACGAACTTGTGTTTATTCCTAGGAGTCAGGACATTATTGCGAATGGATTAGCCTGTGTTTCTAGACATATCATAAATCACCTAGTGATAAACAAATCATCATTTAGACGAAATATAGGCCTGCAATGCCGGATAATGAGAAATATTGGTAGGTCTTTGAGGGCGACAAGCAGATAGAGGATTTCCTGCTTGGCAGAAATGAGTTTGAATTCTCTGATTCAGACTCTAAATCCGATGAAAGATGCCTGAGTGAAGGGCCCCCCGACGAAGAAAAATCACCCTGTAATATAGAAATAAACACGTTAACTGAAAAACTTGGAACTCAAACGGAAGAGTATAAGAACGCAGAAAAAGAGGAAATAGAGGTGTTGCAGTCAAAAGATAAGAATATACCCAGAGGACTGGCACCTTTAGAGGACCTTTTTTATTTTAATGACGTAGCGAAGAAACCCACTATAGAACACTCAGACTCTGATGTCGAGGAATGCAACGTAGGCATTGAGGATAAGCCTAAGATGATTAAATTGGCTAAGTCTTTGCCAGCAGACATGAAAAAAGAAATATATTGACTTATTTAAAGAGTTCATCGATGTGTTTGCCTGGAGCTACGAGGACTTAAAAGCATATGATATGAAGATCATCCAGCACAAGATCCCTTTGAAAGAGAACCAAAAACCCTTCAGACAGAAACTTCGCAGGATTAACCCAGTACAACTACCTCTAGTCGAAAAGGAAATAAAGAAGATGTACGAGGCGGGAATTATAGTGCCGGTGAGGTTTTCCGATTGGGTCTCAAACCTTGTAGCTGTGAGGAAAAAGATGGGTGAGATGAGACTGTGCATCGATTTTAGAAACCTTAACAGAGCTTCACTTAAAGACAATTACCCCTTACCAAAGATGGAACACATCCTACAGAGGGTAGTTGGCTCAAAAAGGATCTCCCTGTTAGATGTCTTTTCAGGGTATAACCAAGTTTTAGTACTCCCAGAAGATCAACTTAAGACAGCTTTCACCACTCCATGGGGCATGTTAGCGCTCAAATCTACCTTAGGTTGAAATAAGGTAAAACTCAAGGCTACATCAAACCACGCTCAGCCTCGTAGCTAGCCCTACGAGGACAGGAGAGGGCTCTCTCCAGGTCTATCTCGATAAATTGAGCAATAGGGTGCGAGATGACTTATAATTGGTACTGATTTTAGGCTAGTAAAGAGATAGGAAAGTTTGATTTTGATTTTTTGGGTTTTTTGTTGAAAAGATGGGAAAACAATTTTGGGTCCGGGGATAAGGCCAGATCTTTGCAGAATTCGAGTTGGGGCGAGGTAGGCAGTAGTCTTGATGCTTTTGATCAGGTGTATGGATGGATCAAAATGACAAGGAGCTGAAGAGGGCAAGGGAGAACATGGATCCTCTCCAAACTGGCGAAAACATGTAAAACTAAACAAATTTAAAGGCAGAGCACTGGAAATAATGGATTCAACCTCATTTACTCATTCATTTAGTTTCAGAAGCATAAGAAGGGAATGGAATACATTAAACATGAAAGAAATTACAATAAAATGAGAGAAAACACCATCAAGAACTGAAAGCCACAAGAATCCCAACAGGTGCTGCAAAACCTCTGATCTTTCCTTAGCCAAAATATGAAAAATATGTACAATAGTGTGCCAAAATCTTCCCAAGAGTCCAACCTGTAGAATGTCTCAGAAATTACATAATATAGACCTTTTAATCCCTTCCTACACCTCTAGGGGTCGAATTCCTCTTTCTAGGAGCAGTTCCAACTAATTCTAAACAAGGAGCTAGAATATAGGCATCCAAACAACTTGCCTCTAAAAGGAAGGAAACTGATTCTTACATTTGATTTTTACTTTTTTAGGAGTGAATCATCTAGAATAGGTAAAAGTGAGTCAAAGTTACATGCCAAACATAAAATTACATCAAGACAACTCAAAAATTACATCCACAAGCAAAACTGGTCCAACTGGCCGAAATCCTGAGCTGGAAGGTGAAAAATTGACCAAAAATCTATATGCGTAGCGCGCCTGAGCCATATGCGTAGCACATCTTTCAGCCTGCATTTGGGGCACTTCTCGGCATCACAATTGAGCTCATGATAGCTCCTTGGAAAGCCCTGGATTTTGGCTATCTAACCCAAGTAGAATTTCCCAATTTGGATCTCATTTGCCTCTCCAAAACTTCATTCTCCCAGAAGTACTTCCTGCTGGTGCAAAAGGTGGTAGCGAGGTGGTTTTCATGGTGTTTTTGGGCCCTTTGATCATCCAGAACTTGATGAAATGCTTTGGAAATACTGGAGCATGCATAACTTACCATGAAAAACCCAAAAATACAAAGATTTCCTTCAGCAAGTGTCCCAAGCAAAAGTGAGCATGTGGACGCGCTACTCGTATAGCTGAAAAATCTGTCTTTGGACCAAAATATTTCAAAATGACAAAAATTTCTCCGAATTTGCTCAAATTCGGAGCGAAGACCCTCCATCATGTATCATGTCTAGCCAACGAAGCCTCGGCCAAAATCCGGAGTGGATCAGGCCTTTTCCGCCGTTTTAGTGCTTCGCTCAACCTCCTCTTCAGAATCTTCATTCTCGCTTTGCAGACATGCATGCGAGCCCAATAATGTCCTTTCATGTGACGAAGCATGTCTTTGTCTCGATTGGCCTTCGCCAACAATTTCTCCAGATGAATGTTCACATGCGTGAGTACAGAATCTCGATCAGCTGGTGTCATATCACAAAGTTCTTTCCGGCCAATCACGATCCTCGAAGTGATTCTACTGCAGCTATCTGTGTATGCGCTTCATCCTTCAGTTGATTTCAGTTCAGCAGCTATCACCCATAACAACTTCAATTTCTTCAAACGTGTCTTCGGGGCTTTTTTCTCTTGGGATGATTCTTTCGGGCCAGCCAGAGAGTTTTCATCAGCATCAATGATCGTAGCAGCAGTCCCGGCTTCCCGATGGGCCCTCATCATGCATGGGCCTCTTTCCCGTGTCCTGAAACTGTACCTGTGCTGAAGAAGAAGGCGAGACCCCTTCCACATCATGTGGAGATAATACTCACTCTGCTGATGGAGTCAACGAGACCCTTTCCACCCCGGGTGGAGATAGTACTCGTCGTGTAGCTGCAAATAAGGCCCTGTGGCCTCGCTGGTATGTCACATACAATGGAGCACTGATATGCTCAATCTCAGGAATGTCAGGCTGGTGTGAAGGCTCTCCCTCATCATGAACTACCTCAGGAAGCGGCTGTGGCACTGTAAATAAGTCACGAGAGATGAAATCCTCCCAAGTGATGCCCTGCTGTGTCAACTGATGTACCACTACGATCTTGATCAACGCGTAATGATATATACTTCTATGCTGCTGCGCTGGGGTCTTCTTCTGTACAAAAATCATCATCCTCTCTATGTTGCGATACATGAAGTACAGAATGTTCATCATACGTACCCTCGTGAAATGCATCAACAAACGGACATGGTATGCATAGAGACGCGAGAATCTGCCCTCGCAACTAAAATACCGAATGATGAGTTTCATCAATGGTGCAAACTCATCCTTCAGGAATTTGAAAGGAAAAACCCTGCTCAGGTGCCTCATATACCCAGGTTTGATGTATGGCTCATAGTGGAATTTCTCTAACTGCTGACGTTTGTTCCATTCCTCTCCTATATTTGGTATCCCGGTGGCCTGAGCAATAGTCTCTGGTGACAGAATGAAATCTACTCCGGCGAGGTTTACACGACCATCATGTAAATGTAGAACAAATAGATGAGCTATTTCACGATGATGCTGGGTTTGTGAAATCATCTCACAGTATTGGAAACATGACTGACGCTGAAAACAATCCATTGCAAGCGGGCAAGCCTGCAACTGAGCCAAAGAAGTAGGCTCCTCCCTGAGATGCTTACCACCTTTTCCACTTTTGTGAGACCTCCGTGGCACATTACCCTCTGCTATGGAATCACTGTCATACTCCTGCTCATAAACTGAATCCGTCTCTGACATGGCTTTGAAAACAAGATGTCTGCAATATGTATGTTGATATAGGTGTAGTGAAGTCAAAAGTTTCAATGAATGCTCAAAACCCAAATATGTTACATATGTACCACAGCATCATAGGAAAACAAATAGCTTTGTTTAAGTGGATTGGCATAAAAACAGTCAATGCTTTGATCACAAGGGAATTTGACAAATGAGTAAAAAGTGTAATGTAGTGAGCAGCCTTTGTAATGTTGGCTAAAATTTGTCAAAGGGGAAAATGAGTATGAGACTGTGTTTTGTCACTGGAGAATGGGAAACAAATGTGATAATGACCATAGTAAAACAATAGCAATGACAATGGTAATATAATGGAGATGACAGCAGTGATGAAATGGAAAACTGAGAGCGTGAGGGCCGTGACACTTTGACAATAGATGCATAGGTATATATATCAACAATACAAGCTGGGAATCCTTCACAAGACCATCAACATGTCTTTCAAAACCCCAAGAAATAAATTTGCAATGAACCTAGGGTTTACACATTTCTCCTCATCAAATACTTGTTTCCCCACTTTGAAAATACCACAATCATGTTCAACAATCACTTAACAATCGTGAAGAACTTACTTGCAAGCCGATTGAGGCGTTTTGCATGAAACTGGACGCAAGGGAAAAAAAATTTGGCTCTGAGACTGTATGCGTAGCGCTCTTACCCAGTGCGTAGTGCGCTGCAAGTGCGTAGCGCGCTTGTAAATTTACACAGGCTGGGGAGGCTATATGCGTAGCGCGCTTTATATGGGTAGCACGCCTCCTGTGTGAGTAGCGCGCCTCTTACACCTCCGGTCTTCAGTTTTGAAAACGAGCTTTTGCCCTTCTAACCTGCAATTCGACCTTTGCTTTGGGAATCTATGCAAATGAGTTGTCTCCAATGCTTTATATGGATTGCAAAATATCTCATAAAAATCAACTTTGATTTAAATTTTCTCCATAACCCACTTTAATAATGTTTGGCACTTTGTCATTTTATCACTTAATACAATGTTGTCCTTTGGCTTTTTATTATTTTTCTGAGTTTTGGACTGATGATACTTGGTTGTTTTTTGCAGGGATTTGGCATTTGGCTTTGGCAAAGATCAGAGGCTTGCTCTGGAACTTTATTACAATGAAACAAATACAAAATTATTACAACAATGAAATTTGACAATTTCTAGTTCCAAAACAGAGTTTTGGACTAGAAATGTCTTCAAATTCTTTTGATAATAAAAACATGAAATAGGAACCTTTTGAAACCAACCTCATGGCCTGCGGGCTTTTATTACATGTATGCAAAGACTAGAAACCCTAGACTCTAGGACTAAAGACCTTTTTTGACGAAACTAATCATTTATGACCATGAAGGAAGTGACCTGAACTTCAGTGATTTTTGAGGAATTTTAATTAGCCCTGCAGGTACAAGCATGAGGAAACACAAGAAGACCAGACCCTCTCATCAGTCAATGGCATGCCCCTAGCGAAATGCAACAAAGTGGAACGAGCGAGACACCTAAGAATGGTATGCAAAAAGCGAAAAGATCTCTGAAGGAGGGCTGTAAGGACCGACTCTAACATTGGCTCCAATGGGGGATGGTGGCTCCAAGGAGATGCCAAGAACGGCAGATCTCTGGGGGAGTCAGACAGTGCCTTCATCCATTGGGCGATGGAGTCATTATTTCAACAAATAACACAAAACTTTTGATACATTTATTGACTGCAAACTTGACTGAAAACCGACTGAAATTTGACCAAAACTGACTCGATTTTTAAACTGAAAAGACTGATAAAACTGACTTGAAAAAATTCAAACCAACTAACCTCCATCTCCAGAATTATAGCCTTCGCTCCGGGCCCCATACTGAAGATGAGAGATCAGTACACACTTGCATAGAACAGAAGTAAAATGATATATACAATGATGATGAAATCAGCAGAAAATACTCAGAAGTAGTATCGCTTTAGTAGCCGACCATTTATCGGCCCTCCAGGACAATCATCTCCATTCATTTCCTTGAGAAGAAAGTCGTTTTGACCATGATACGCTGCAATATTAAAAGGACCTTTCCATAGGTTTTCAAATTTGTTGTGCTTTCCCTTATCTTCATTCCGAGCATCCCACTTCAAAACCACCTCATCCAGCTGAAACTTATCTGCTTTCGCCTTCCTGTCATAAATCTTCTTTATGCGCTCTTGCAACTTGAAAGTATTTTGAAATACCTCCTCCCATGTCTGCTGTAAATGAATCATCTGATTAATCCTCCGCTGCATGGGATCTTCCTCACTACCAGCTTCCTGAAGCAATTTGACTATCGGGACAGCAAGAGAAGTGGGAAAAAATGTGTCTACCCCATACACCAACTCGAAAGGAGACATGCCAATAGACTTTTTCTGACTTACCCTATCAGCCCACAGTGCATTCACTAATTTCTTGTGCCAGCCCTTTTTATTGATTTCCAGCAATTTCTTGATGATATTTACCAGAGACTTATTTGAAGATTCCGCCAGACCATTTCCTTGCGGATGGTAGGCAGTCGAATGTCCCAAGCTGATGTTGTACTTATAGCAAAATTCAACCATCCTCTTAGACTTGAAGGCTACTGCGTTATCTGTGATTATTTTACTAGGGCACCCAAAACGTGACAGAATATTGTTTTCAAGAAAAGAGACAATTACCGCATTCGTGGCTTGTCGAGTGGGAATCGCCTCAATCCATTTCGTGAAATAGTCCGTAGCTGTCAATATCCATCTATGCTGTCCTGACGATGCCGGATGGATTTCACCAATGAAATCCAACCCCCACTGCTGAAATGGTGCACTAACTTCAATTGGTTTGAGAGGCAAAGGCTGTAGTTTCTGCTTCCCTTCGAAAATTTGACACTCGTGACAATTCTTAACAGCCTTATATACATCCGAAAACAAAGAAGGCCAATAGTAACCTGCCCTTATAATCTTATTCGTTGTGGTTTTCCAAAACAAATGGCCCCCGCAGTCTCCTCTATGAAAGTCCTCCAAAACTCTTTTGGCTTCCTCCTCTACCAAACAATTCAATAACATTCCACCAGGGTCTTTCCAATACAATGCAGAATTTAGTATGAAAAACTTTGCAACTCTCAACTTCAAGGTTTTACTCTTATTTCTAGGCATCCTAGGAGGTGGAGATAAATTCTGAAGTACATATAAAATTTCAGCATACCAAGGGGAAGAAACAAAAATATCAGATACTTGAACTGACGTACTCTCCTCATCTTCATCGGACATGGCATAAATCAAATTTATATCTAGAGCATGCAGATTTGTTTCAGCCATGAGCTTGGCGAGTCCTTGTCCTTTGATCAGCTTGGTTGGTTTAATCTCCACATCGTATTCTAACAATGCAGCGATCCACTTACCCCATCTTCCTTCTGGATCTGCCTGTACCAAAACATCTTTAACTGTTGCGTTAGGAACATATGCTATAATGTGGGAATGCAGAATATACACACGGAAATCTTTCAAGGCCTTTACAAGCACAAGTGCTTGTTTCTCAATAATGTTGTATTTCAATTCTCCGTCCCTTATAATCTGACTGAAAAAAGCAATGGGCTTCTCAACTCCATCCCTTTTTTGCATTAAAACAGTTGCCAAAGTGTGCTCAGAAGCAAACGAAAACAAAATGAAGTCTTGTGTGTAGTCCGGGCTGATTAAAATAGGGGCTGAAGAAAGAGCTAACTTTACCAAATTGAATGATTTCACCGCCTCTTCTGTCCACTTTACCTGACTGTCCTTTTTCAGCATGTTGGTGATTTCTCTAAGATGCTCAGCAAGATTTGGAATGAAACAACGCAGAAAATTCATTTTACCATTAAATGATTGTATTTATTTCTTGTTCTGGGGCTGCTCAATCTGCTGGATGGCTTCAACACGTGCAGGGTGAACACGAATGTTGTCTTTCGATATGATGTGGCCAAGGAGCTTGCCTTCATCCATGGCAAATAGGCTCTTTTTCGGATTTAGCGAAATGCCATTTTTCTGCACTTCTGGAAAACAACTTTCAAATGATATAAATGTTCCTCATCAGAATTTGAAAACATAGTTAAATCATCAAGGTAAACAACCAAAAATACATCTTTCTCGTTGGCGAAAGCCATGTCCATTGCACGCTGGAAGGTGGCACCTGCATTCTTCAAACCAAACGGCATTTTTGCATAATGAAACGTTCCCCATGGAGTGGTAAACGCAGTCTTGTCACGATCATCTTCATGCACTAAAATTTGATTGTATCTTGAATAGCCGTCGAGTAGTGACATCCTTGATGCTCCAACTACTCGCTGCAATATATGGTCCATTTTTGGCAGCGGATAATTTTCTTTTAATGATACCTTATTCAAATTTCTGAAGTCGATACATAAACGGATCTCACATGTTTTCTTTCTCATGGGCACCAAATTTGATATCCAATCTGAAAATCGGATAGGCACAATGATTCCTGACTTATACAACCTATTTACCTCTTTTTCAATCGATGGTAGCAGCTTTGGATTGATTCTCCTCAACTTTTGACGAAAAGGCTTCTGATTTGGTTTAATGGGGATAGTATGCTGAATGATGTTAGTGTCATATGTTTTTAAATCTGCGTAATCCCATGCAAAAGCATCAGAAAATGAAGAAAAAAATTTGACATACTCTGCCTTTACCTTTGGTGACAATGGCTTTGATAACTTTACCATCTTGGGATTTTCTGTTGTCCCAATATTTACCTCTTCAACACCTTTTTCAGTCGGCCTCAATGTCGGTTTACGAGCTACATCGTCTTGGTCAAAGAGTTCCTCCAAAGGAATCAATCCCTTAGGAATGATGTTATCTTTAAGTTGCAGTACTTCCATTTGATTTATTTGTATATCATCATTACCATCATCGTGTTCTGTATCTATGGAGGTTTCTTTAAACTTACCCTTATTCTGCAGAAAATCACTAATCTCCTCGTCATCCTGAAAGACTTGCCAACATCGTTGATTGTTTGGAACGGTGGGGCGGTGTTTCACATGAATCTCGAACTTGTTGCTGGAATTCATTGGGATTTTTAAATTTCTTGCTGCCTTAGCAAGTCCATCAGCAACACCATTTTGTATGCGAGGCACACATGTCAAGGTATGATCAGAAAATAACTTCAAAATATCTAAAACTGCATTACGGTAAGCCCTCATGCGAGGATGCTTGGCCTGAAACTCACCCTTTACCTGCTTTATCACCAACTCTGAATCACCATAGACTGCAATTCTTTTCGCTTTCAGCTTTTTGAGAATCTTAAGGCCAAAAATCAAAGCCTCATACTCCGCTTCATTATTAGAACAATCAAATGCTAGTTTGTAGGAACATATTCTCACATTGCTTGGAACCTTATCCGGAGCGGAAAATGGACTACGAATCCAAACACCAATTCCAGCACCGTCACTACCCACTGCGCCATCAAAATCCATGGTCCAAAGACCATCTTCATCGTCCTCTAGATGCTGAAATTGCGCCAGCTCTGTTTTTCCTGTTTGCTGCCCATTGTCTTTAGCTGATTGCTCCACAGTAGCTTGATTCTCTCTTCTTTCTTTTTGCAGAACTTCTCTAAAATTCTCGGTGATTTCTGGTATATCTTCCGCCTGAACTAATTGACTATCTATATCATTAAAACTATCAGCAAGCAACACAAACGACTCTAAGTCGGTATGTACATAATTTACAGGATGATTGATTGGCTTCTCCTTTCTTGTTATCATGTATTTCATCTTCTGCTCTCGATATAACTTTCTCATTTGACCGAAGACTGGAATTGTAGCATAGGAAAATCCTAACTGTAGTGTACCTTTCAACTTTGCCCCCCAAGATCTAGAAAGGAGCATTCCAAATCGCGGGGGAATGTCCGCCACAACCACATCCATCAAGACATTCTTCGCTGGAATTTGATCTAAGCTTACAACCAAATCTTTGATGAATCTGATACACCTCACACGACTGGAATCAAATGAATACAAATCATGATATTTTCTTGTAATGTCTAGTCCCAACTTTTCCATGATCGCCTTTGGCATCAAATTGTGCAAAGCACCCGAATCGAACATGGCATTGTGCAATACATATTCATGCAGCCTCAAACTGATATAAAAGGGAGGAACATCACTGTCAGGGGACTCACCATCTAATGCAGGCCCAAATATCAATTCTGACTGATCGTCTTCAACATTTACCGTGTCAAACATTGGATCAAAATTCAGAATTTTGGAGACTTGACCTCGGTAGCTGTTGTTCTTCATGATTTCTGTCAAAGGAATAGATACTTTCAGTTTGGAAATTTCACTTTCCAAACTAAATGCTGAAACTCTTTCAACTTCTTTGACCAGAACTTCCTTCTTTTCAGCCTTATCCTTCGTTATACTTGACTGATTTGTCTTTTCTGCTGATGATGGTTTACTAGCTGCGGGATCAATTGTCTCTTTTCCTTTCTTCTGTGGTATAGGTGAATCCGTCTTTGGTGCTGAAGCCTCTTTTCTTTTCTGAATTGGATTTATGGGTACATCTCTGTTTCTCAATGAGTACTGCTTTTGTTGAGCGGACAAAGCATTCAGATATCCTCTTTGGTAATCATCTGATTCTTCCTCTAAATTTGCATCATTTGCTAAAATGAAATCCTCATCTTTCTGGGCAGCTGAACTTTCTCCATATTCTTCATCCTCAATAATGTAAATAGGCAGATCGTCGGGAGTAAAGAAATGATTTTTCTCACCTACTACATCATCGTCATCGTCTAAATCTTGACTCACAAAATTCTGCAAAAGAGGAGTTTTAATCTGCTGCTGGGCTGCCGGCTCTTGTGCTCTTTGTTCACGCTGCTTAATTCTGAACTGTGGCTGCTACTGGCCACGGTAATTGGGGTTACGAATCTGCGTTTCTGGTTTTTCAAGCGTCATTCTTTTGAACCTTTTTTCCATCTCACGAAGCCAGTGCAGTTCTGATGCAGATGTGGAAGCCTCTTCTTTTATAGTCACTCTTTTCTCTGCTTTCAACCGGGCTCTCTTATCATTCAGATTCACCTCAACACTAACAGCAATCTTCTGCATATCTTCTAAGGTAGGCGGATCTCGATCTCGAAGTGAATAAGCCATCTCCGGATCAAAACCATCCAGGAATTTAAGGAGAGCAGACTTTCTAGACAGTCTCAAGTCATCTGGAATTGCATTATACATTGTATTGAATCTGATAATATAATCCTGAACAGACTCACCAGGATTACGCTTGATGCTGGTATACTCTGAAGTGATCTGCAGCGGATCTTTTTTCATCTCCCATCGATCTAAAAATCGTGTCTGAAGCTCTTGTAATGTATTGATACTTGCGGGCTGTAGAGCTCTGAACCATTTACGAACCTCACCTCCAAAATTCTGGGCAAACAACCTCATGGACATATTTTCTTCATCTATTTCATGCAAGTCCAAGAAATCTGTCATTCTGACAATATGTTGCTGAGCGGATATACTCTGTGGCGTGCCATCAAATATTGGTATCTTGATCTGATAATCAGCAGGCATGGCATCCAAATTTGCAGGTAAAACAAGAGGTGAAAACCTCGCAGCCATGGCTCTTGGCGGATTTATAATCTGTTGTCTCGAATAAACAGGAGGAATGGGAGCAGTAGGTGAACGAGGTGTATGCGGTGGAGACGGAGGAGAAAATACTGCTGATTGCTGATCAGAAATCTCAGGTTGTATGAGAATGGTAGGGATAAAGGGAGGTTTAGTAGGAATCTGTGAACTAGATGCAATTTCAGATGGTCCAAGAGTTTGTGAAGCAGATTCAATGAATTCGGGAATGTTGGTTGCCACAATGTAATTTTGCAGATTCAGAATATAATTATCAATAGATATATTTGCTTGCTCAACTTCTAAATACTTGATGAACTCAGGATTGATGACGGTAGAACCAGTGGCACTTTCGGATTTTGTTTCAAACAATGATAACTAAAACTGATCGTCAAACTCAATTTCATCAATGTATTCAAAAATAGTGGGGTATGAGTGAGATTTGACCAAAGGAATAACAGGAGCTTCTCGACGGAAAATTCTTGGGATTAGGTTGGGGTTTTCATATACCGGAGGTGGATTTGGATCAGGATTTGATCTGGTATGCCTTCTTGAAGCCAGTGTATTGATCTACTCAGGAAAAATTTCAAGGGACAAAATCAATTATCTTCAGCCTATCGACTTCTAGACTCAATCATCCAAAGGTCTAGAATGAACAAGTATACTAGGGTGATTTTCAAATCAAGTGCTGCATTCACAAGCTAACCGGAGATCGACTAAAGCAGCGTTTATCTACTACCGCTTATGCATGGCAAAAGCGTTTCGAAAGCTACCTGGCGTGACTTCAGACTCCGTCTAAGACTCATGAAACAAACACATCAACAAGCAAATATTTAGATTTTATTCCCCAGTATGGTCGCCACTATGTTAGCGCTCAAATCTACCTTAGGCTGAAATAAGGTAAAACTCAAGGCTACATCAAACCACGCTCAGCCTCGTAGCTAGCCCTACGAGGACAGGAGAGGGCTCTCTCCGGGTCTATCTTGGCGAAAGGTCTTCAAAGGGGCTGAGATGACTTATAATGAATACTGATTTTAGGCTAGTAAAGAGATAGGAAAGTTTGATTTTGATTTTTTGCGTTTTTGTTGAAAAGATGGGAAAACAATTTTGGGTCCAGGGATAAGGCCAGATCTTTACAGATTTCGAGTTGGGGCGAGGTAGGCAGTAGTCTTGATGCTTTTGATCAGGTGTATGGATGGATCAGAACGAAAAGGAGCTGAAGAGGGCAAGGGAGAACATGGATCCTCTCCAAACAGGCGAAAACATGTAAAACTAAACAAATTTAAAGGCAGAGCACTGAAACAATGGATTCAACCTCATTTACTCATTCATTTAGTTTCAGAAGCATAAGAAGGGAATGGCATAAATTAAACATGAAATAAATTACAATAAACTAAGAGAAAACACCATCAAGAACTGAAATCCACAAGAATCCCAACAGGTGTTGCAAAACCTCTGATCTTTCCTTAGCCAAAATATGAAAAATATGTACAATAGTGTGCCAAAATTTTCCCAAGAATCCAACCTGTAGAAAGTCTCAGAAATTACATCATATAGACTATACTAACCCCTTCCCACACCTATAGGGGTCGAATTCCTCCTTCTAGGAGCAGTTCCAACTAATTCTAAACAAGGATCTAGAATATAGGCATCCAAACAACTTGCCTCTAAAAGGAAGGAAACTGATTCTTACATTTGATTTTTACTTTTTTAGGAGTGAATCATCTAGAATAGGTAAAAGTGAGCCCAAGTTACATGCCAACCACAAAATTACATCAAGATAACTCAAAAATTACATCCACAATCAAAACTGGTCCAACTGGCCGAAATCCTGAGCTGGAAAATGAAAAATCAGCCAAAAATCTATATGCGTAGCGCGCCTGAGCCATATGCATAGCGCGCCTTTCAGCCTGCTTTTGGGGCACTTCCCGACATCCAAATTGAGCTCATGATAGCTCGTTGGAAATCCCTAGATGTTGGCTATCCAACCCAAGTGGAATTTCCCAATTTGGAGCTCATTTTCCCCTCCAAAACTTCATTCGCCCAGAAGTACTTCCTGCTGGTGCAAAAGGTGGCAGAAAGGTGGTTTTCATGGTGTTTTTGGGCCCTTTGATCATCCAGAACTTGATGAAATGCTTCGGAAATACTGGAGCATGCATAACTTACCATGAAAAACCCAAAAATATAAAGTTTTCCTCCAGCAAGTGTCCCAATCATAAGCGAGCGCGTCGACGCGCTACTCGTATAGCTGAAAAATCTGTTTTGAGACCAAAATATTTCAAAATGACAAAAATTTCTCCGAATTTGCTCAAATTTGGAGCGAAGACCCTCCATCATGTATCATGCCCAGCCAATGAAGCCTCGGCCAAAATCCGGAGTGGATCAGGCCTCTTTCGCCGTTTTAGTGCTCTGCTCAACCTCCTCTTCAAAATCTTCATTTTTGCTTTGCAGACATGCATGCGGGCCCAATAATGACCTTTCATGTGACGAAGCATGTCTTTGTCTCTATTGGCCTTTGCCAAAAATTTCTCCAGATGAATGTTAACATGCGTGAGGCAAGAATCTCGATCAGCCGGTGTCATATCACTAGGTCTCTTCCTGGCCAATTGTCGATCCTCACAAATTCGCCGCAGCTCTAAAAGTGTGTGCTCATCCTCTAGCTGTTTGTTACGCTGCTCCAGGTAGTTTATCACCCACTGAGCCCTCTGCAATTTCTCTTTCAGCGTGTCATTCTCGGCCTTTTTCTCCTGGATGATCTCTTTCAGTTTCGAGCTAGGAGAGCTCGCATCAACATCAATGATCGTGAAATCAGTGTCCCGGCCTCCTAATGGGCCCTCATCATGCATGGGCCTCTTTCCCCTGTCCTGAAACTATACCTGTGCTGAAGAAGAAGGTGAGACCCCTTCCACATCATGTGGAGATAATACTCGCTCTGCTGATGGAGTCAACGAGACCCCTTCCACCCCGGGTGGAGATAGTACTCGTCGTGTAGCTGCAAATAAGGCCCTGTGGCTTCGCTGGTATGTCACATACAATGGAGCGCTGATATGCTCGATCTCAGGAATTTCAAGCTGGTGTGAAGGCTCTCCCTCATGATGAACTATCTCGGGAAGCGGCTGTGGCGCTGTAAATAAGTCACGAGAGATGAAATCCTCCCAAGTGATGCCCTGCTGTGTCAACTGATGTACCACTACGATCTTGATCAGCGCGTAATGATATATACTTTTGTGCTGCTGTGCTGGGGTCTTCTTCTGTAGAAAAATCATCATCCTCTCTATGTTGCGATACATGAAGTACATAATGTTCATCATACGTACCCTCGTGAAGTGCATTAACAAACGGACATGGTACGCATAGAGACGCGAGAATCTGCCCTCGCAACTGAAATACCGAATGATGAGTTTCATCAGTGGTGCAAACTCATCCTTCAGGAATCTGAAAGGAAAAACTCTGCTGAGGTGCCTCATATACCCCAGTTTGATGTATGGCTCATAGTGGAATTTCTCTAACTGCTGACGTTTGTTCCATTCCTCTCTTATATTTGGTATCCCGGTGGCCTGAGCAATAGTCTCTGGTGACAGAATGAAATCTACTCCGGCGAGGTTTACACGGCCATCATGTAAATGTAGAACAAATAGACGAGCTAGTTCACGATGATGCTGGGTTTGTGAGATCATCTCACAGTATTGGAAACATGACTGATGCTGAAAACAATCCATTGCAAGTGGGCAAGCCTGCAATTGAGCCAAAGAAGTAGGCTCCTCCCTGAGATGCTTACCACCTTTGCCACTTTTGTGAGACCTCCGTGGCACATTACCCTCTGCTGTGGAATCATTGTCATACTCCTGCTCATAAACTGAATCCATCTCTGACATGGCTTTGAAAACAAGATGTCTACAATATGTATGTTGATATAGGTGTAGTGAAGTCAAAAGTTTCAATGAATGCTCAAAACCCAAATATGTTACATATGTACCACAGCATCATAGGAAAACAAGCCACAGTGGTACTAGCTCTGTTTAAGTGCATTCGCATAAAAACAGTCAATGCCTTGATCACAAGGGAATTTGAAAAATGAGTAAAAAGTGTAATGTAGTGAGCAGCCTTTGTAATGCTGGCTAAAATTTGTCAATGGGGAAAATGAGTATGAGACTGTGTTTTGTCACTGGAGAATGGGAAACAAATGTGATAATGACCATAGTAAAACAATAGCAATGACAGTGGTAATATAATGGAGATGACAGCAGTGATGAAATGGAAAACTGAGAGCGTGAGGGTCGTGACACTTTGAAAATAGATGCATAGGTATATATATCAACAATACAAGCTGGGAATCCTTCACAAGACCATCAACATGTCTTTCAAAACCCCAAGAAATGAATTTACAATGAACCTAGGGTTTACACATTTCTCCTCATCAAATAATTGTTTCCCCACTTTGAAAATACCACAATCATGTTCAACAATCACTTAAAAATCGTGAAGAACTTACTTGCAAGCCGATTGAGGCATTTTGCATGAAACTGGACGCAAGGGCAAAAAAATTTGGCTCTGAGCCTGTATGCGTAGCGCTCTTACCCAGTGCGTAGCGCGCTGCAAGTGCGTAGCGCGCTTGTAAATTTACACAGGCTGGGGAGGCTATATGCGTAGCGCGCTTTATATGGGTAGCGCACCTCCTGTGTGAGTAGCGCGCCTCTTACACCTCCGGTCTTCAGTTTTGAAAACGAGCTTTTGCCCTTCTAACCTGCAATTCGACCTTTGCTTTGGGAATCTATGCAAATGAGTTGTCTCCAATGCTTTATATGGATTGCAAAATATCTCATAAAAATCAACTTTGATTTAAATTTTCTCCATAACCCACTTTAATAATGTTTGGCACTTTGTCATTTGATCACTTAATACAATGTCGTCCTTTGGCTTTTTATTATTTTTCTGAGTTTTGGACTGATGATACTTGGTTGTTTTTTGCAGGGATTTGGCATTTGGCTTTGGAAAAGATCAGAGGCTTGCTCTGGAACTTTCTTACAATGAAACAAATACAAAATTATTACAACAATGAAATTTGACAATTTCTAGTTCCAAAACAGAGTTTTGGACTAGAAATGTCTTCAAATGCTTTTGATCGTGAAATAGGAACCTTTTGAAACCAACCTCATGGCCTGCGGGCTTTTATTACATGTATGCAAAGACTAGAAACCCTAGACTCTAGGACTAAAGACCTTTTTTGACGAAACTAATCATTTATGACCATGAAGGAAGTGACCTGAACTTCAGTGATTTTTGAGGAATTTTAATTAGCCCTGCAGGTACAAACATGAGGAAACACAAGACAACCAGACCCTCTCGTCAGTCAATGGCATGCCCCTAGCAAAATGCAACAAAGTGGAACGAGCGAGACACCTAAGAATGATATGCAAAATTCAAAAGATCTACGACGGAGGACAGCCAAGGACCGACTCTAACGGGGCACATTCGTGTACGTGAAAATGCCTTTTGGACTGATGAACACTGGCGCAACCTTCCAAAGAGCTATGGACATAGCCTTTTCAAAGGAAATAGGGCACTTCATTTTCATTTATCTTGATGACATAATAGTCTATTCCAAGACTGATGAAGAGCACCTTAAACATCTGAGAATAGTATTTGAGAAATGTAGAAGGTTTGGGCTTTCATTAAATCCCAAGAAGACTGTATTTGGCCTTCAAGAAGGTAAGCTTATCGGGCATATTATAACAGAAAAGGGGATCAAAATAGAACCGAAAAGATTTGAGGGAATACTACAGATTAGTCACCCAAGAAACATAAAATAACCGCAGTCCTTTATTGGGAAAATTAACTTCTTGCAGAGGTTTATCCCCAACTTAGCGGAACTCCTACGAAATATGATTGAAATTCTTAAGAAAGGAGTGGGATTTAAGTGGACTGTAGAAGCCAAAAAATATTTTGAGTTCGTTAAACTTGCACTTACCAGGGCACCAGTCTTAATTAGCCCTGACTTTTCAAAAGATTTCCTGATATTTTCCTTTGCCTCAAAGCATACAGTGGCTGCAGTCCTGCTTCAGAAAAATCAAGAGGGATAGGAACAACCTATTTCTTTCTTCAGCAAGGCACTGAGGGATGCACCCTTAAAATATAACATAATGGAAAAACAGGCCTATGCCTTGGTAAAGGCCTTGAAAGACTTTAGGGTGTATATTCTGCATTCTCACACCATTGCCTACGTGCCTAACATAGTGGTTAAAGACATTTTGTCCCAAGATCCGGATGGAAAGAGGGAAAAATGGATTGTTGTAATACTAGATTATGACCTGAAAACAAAACCCACAAAACTTATCAAAGGTCAGGGCTTAGCTCAACTGATGGCGGAATCTAACTTGCAAACCCTTGAAATAAGCATGGTAGATGCCCTGGATGAACACGAAGGATTGCCTGATCCTACTGTTGAAGAAAAATTTCAAAAATCTCCTTGGTATTCTGACATCCTGTATGTGCTAACAAATTTCAATGCCCCTCCTGAATTATCAAAGACTAAGGCAAGGTTTCTGAAGTTAAAGGCTAGAAACTATTGCATTTTAAATGAATGTTTAGACTGGAAAAATGCAAATGGTTTTCTGCTTAAATTGTTGGGTGTGGAGCCTAATTATCTTGTTTACTTTGTATCACAGCATTGGACCCCTGTACCTTAAATGGGGCGGCAACGTCGCCCGTAAATTAATCGCTGCCATGGGGGGTCCAGGGGGGGCAGCAACTTTATGGAGCGCCCCCCCTGGCGGGAGGTTTCGGGGGCAGCGCCCCTAAAGCTAAAAACAGATGTAAAATTGCCTTGTAAAAGTATAGTAATTTCTATTCAATCTGGGCCATTCATTAGGCAAATGATTTGACGGTAGAAGTTATGTTTAGTTTAGGGTTTTTTGCTCTAGAAGGCAACCCATCACTTTTATGAGGGTATTGTATTGCGGCTGTGTATTGTATGTGTATTCTCGGAGAGAGAAACAGAGAGGGAGACTGTGAGAGAGAACAAAGGATATTACATCGGATCTGTTGTAGGTTGTGTCTCTTCATTTTGCTGGATAATAGAAAGGAAGGATTGGCTGTTCGGGGTGGACGTAGCCCAAACTGGGTGAACCACGTATATCTGTGTCTCTTTGGTTTTATGTGTTTTGCGTGCTTGTATTTTCCACATATTTTATGTGTTGCATTGCTTCGTAATATATAATTTTCTAAAATAAATGTCTGCCCAAAACTGAAGTAGAGAGGGTTAAACATGAGTTCCATGCAGGAGAGTGTGGTGGTCATTTAAACTGGAAAGCTACTGCTAACAAAATACTCAGATCTGGCTATTACTGGCCTACACTTTTCAATTATATCCATAAAATGATAGTGGCTTGCCATAAGTGCCAGATTTTCGAAGGAAAAAGAAAGCTCCTCCCTTTACCATTACAACCCATAAATGTTGAGGCTCCCTTCCAACAGTGGGGCCTATATTTTATAGGTGAGATACATCCTGCTTCCTCAGCCCAACACAAATGGATTCTCACAGCCACAGACTATTTTACAAAATGGATAGAGGCCATCCCTTCTAGGAATACCACAGATGTTTTTATCATTAAATTCCTTGAAGATCACATCCTCTCTAGGTTCGGCTACCCTAAGAAGATAATCACTGATAATGCTGCTAATTTTGGATCCAAAAAGATGATTTATTTTTGTCACAGATATCATATAGCACTTGGTCATTCAACTGCTTATTACCCACAAGGTAATGGGTTAGCTGAATCATCGAACAAGAGCTTGGTGACCATCATCAAAAAGCTGCTTAAAGAGAATAAAAAGTCATGGCATAACAAGTTAGTGCATGCTTTGTGGGCTGACAGTTAACAACAAATAAATCCATTGGGATGTCACTATATCAGCTTGTTTATGGAATAGAGGTAGTGTTTCCCACCAACCTAGGGGTACCAGTGATTAAACTAGTCCAAGAGATTCAGTCAAAAGAGGACAGCATGGTAAGGAGGATAAATCAAACAATACATCTCCAACATACAAGAGAAGAAGTCTATAACAGAGCTCTGAAAGTGCAGGAAAACATAAAGAAGTTATTTGATAAAAGAACAAAAGCTTGTGACTTCAAAATTGGAGATAAGGTTCTAAAGTGGGACTCTAGGAGAGAGGACAAAGGAAAGCATGGCAAAATTGACAGTTTGTGGCAGGGTCCTTACATCATCCAATCCACCATTGGTCCAAATGCCCTTTTTCTGCAAGAGCTAGATGGTACAGATCTATTTGGGGGTCCTGTCAATGGCAGAATGCTCAAGCATTACTACTCCTGATTTCCAGTTTAAAGTTTTCATTTCCATTGTAATTACCATTGTTGTGTTTTATTTTAAAAAGAGAGAAAAATGTTTCAAAAAAGAGAGAAATAGAGGTTCAGACATGCTCAAAAAATGAACCTCTGAAGTTCCAAAAAGAATGGCTCAAACAAGCTTAAAACCTGAGCCAAAGAAAGGAAACGGTTGGTTCTAATATGCCCAAAATCTGAACCAGAAAAGGAAGAAAGAAGAATCAGCTCTAACAAGCCCAAAACCAAAGTTTAAATGAAGAAGAAAGTGACTCTAACAAGCCCAAAACAAAAGTTGAAATGAAAAAGAAAGTGACTCTAACAAGCTCAAAACTTGAGTCACGAAGAAAAAGAAGGATGCTTCAAGGTTTCACAATTTCAAAGCCTTCACAATTTTGTTTCCAGTTTTCTGCAAATTTCAGTCCATGTGTAGCTGCCTTTATGCCATGGATCCACAGCAAACCAGACTATCTAATCCTGGTTTGACTGTCTTTAAACTTTTGTTGTAGAATGTAGAGAATGAAATCTGCTAGACAGTCTAATCCTAGCAGATATTAGCGTAGGTAGAGAAGCTATGAGACCAAATGTTTAATCTGGTCTAATGGAGGAAGAAGGGTAGAATTAGATTAGTTTGTTTTTCTGCTTTCAATAAAAAATGATGAAGAAGGTCTGCAAATTTAAATGCACCTTGAAGAAAAAATGTTAGAACTGTAGGATGGGTAGTTAGATTGTTTAGGAGAATATTTTATGTTGACTTAATATCCATCATGTTTGTCGTAGCTTATCAAAGAAGAAAAGGTGGTTCAAAGATCAGGCATCTGGCCTACTTCACAAAGAATATTTCTGAAGTTCTTGAAATCTTCAAGAAGATGCCATCTCCATGTGGAGCCACTGTTAGCCACCTATAAATTTTGTGTCAAGCAAACAGGTGGCTAAATATTTTTCTGAGCCTTCAAGAAATGCATTTCCTCTAAAAACATATCATTCTTGAAGCCTCTATGTGTCCTTTTCCTTTTAAAATATCTTCACTGCTGTTTCCATCAAGAAATCCTCACTGTTTGTGAAAGAATTATGCTCAGAAAGCCTCCATCTGCTTCCTTTTTACCCCTACAAAATTCCCCATTTTAACCCCTTTCTTCCCTTCTCAAATTTCCCAAAAACCTTCAAAATCCCTTCCTAAGTCATCTAAATCACCCAATTCTCCTTTAAAAAATTATGTGAACCCCTTCATTTGATTTTGAAACCCCTCTTTCCCCCTACTGGAACCATTTTTCAGCCTGAAAAAACGTTGTTTTTAGGCCTAAACCCCACTTTCTATCATATAGAAGGCCTAAGCTCCCTTCGGCCTGGCCCTAACCCCTTCTCCGCATGTAACTGGGTGCTAATACCAAGCGCTAAGCCACAAAGCGCTAATCGCAATCGAAAGATTGGATGTGAGTGCATTTTCTTTGTTAACTGAAAAGTTCTGATGCAATAGTTATTTGGTCTATCTACCCAGGGCTCGATCTCCACCATCGATCTGTAAATATCTAACGGTCTGCACTAATCTCGCATCGCGCCCCATAGAATCCTTCATAAACCCTCCAACTACATTCAGACCATTGATTCCCCTTTAAATCCAATGGTCAAGCGCCCATCGCACCATCGCCAATCAAAAGATCTTAATGTGCCACTCTTCGTTCCCCCCCCCGATGGCGATCCTCCAATTCGATCCTGGCCGTTGAATCCACAAGAACCAACGGCCAGGATTTGGTCACGCTCCACTCATTTGCTCTCCGTCATTCACTCCGCTGCGATCTCCACCGTTGACCCCTCAATGATCTGACAGCCATCGCAAAATCGCAAATCACCAATCGCCAAATGTTTTATGTGCCACTTTCTGTCCCCCCCCGATTGGCGATCCCCGATGAAATCCCGATCGTTGATATAATATAGATCTACAGCCCACATTTCATTGCTTCTTCGTCCATATTTCTCCATCAGAGCTTCCAAATGATTCCTTCTGAGATCAACGGCCCACAATCAATCGCCCTCCACCTGCCGGTCCCACCATTCAAAGCTCTGATTTCATTTGATTTTCATTGATTTTCTTTGTATTTCGCTAAAGTCTAAACTTTTATGTTTTACATTAAAAAGTTTATTTCTCCGCCTAACCCCTCCAAAGCAATCCCACCGGTAAGTTTCGACCATCGATCGTCATCCACAACCTAATCCAACGGCTCAAAATCATTTCCCTACCAGACCTTCATCAGTTCATTCCTCTACTATTATACAGCAATTTTCACCGTTTTTCCACCCGCGGCCACTGCTTTCACTGTTGCGCTGCCATCTCCACAGGCCTCCACAGAATCCAACCTCCACCCCCATGGATTTTCTTAACGATTTTATTGGTTTTGTAGGTGTTAAAGGATTGCGGTTGCGCCCTGTCTCAGTAGTCACAAACAGAGTTGTACAGTGGCGCAGAATGCCATTTTCAGAGCCAGAGATTGCAGAGAGAATTCCTAGGAATATTCTTGAACTAAATATTTCATTGAAGACCAGTGTTTAACTCTATAAAACCATCTAGCGTCATTGAAACTGCATTTCCACAGACAAAGACAGGCAAAGAAGCGGCAAAGAGTATTAGTGAAGGATTAAAGATATTTTAAAGCCTATTATTGAAGATTTAAAGCTTTAATCCAATGTTAGAAGGCGAAATGTACAGATTGAAGACCTATGAATGACACGGAAGGCATAATGAGGCCTAAGGCACAAAAACAAGTCTTGTCAGTGTTTCACATCAGCAAAAGTTTCTTTCCCAAGAAAGGACGAGTTCCCATATTGTTTTTACTCTTCACCAACGTTCCCGAGAAGATCACCACCCTGGCAGAAAGTCCTAATATTGCTAGAGAATTTTTTACACAGCATGGCAGGCCTAAAAATCATTTAACTGCCTTACTTTCCCCAAGGTACTACAGAGTAATACAGCCGAAAAGTACATCAAGGAACATACCTATGAAGTTATGATCAACCGTCGAGGACCACTCTTTCATCCAAAGAATACTAAAATTCAATGCATGGATATTAAAACAGAATGGGCCTTGAGCCACTCTTCTCCCTCTGTTTCAATGTTTCATTTAAAGTTCTATCTACCTCCTCTGCCTCTCCTTTAGCTATAAAACTCATGAAAAAACACATTGTAAAGGTTGTTGATCGGATAACTGTGAATTGTAAGTTGTTTCTCTTGAGATATAGTTATGTGTGAAAATGTTGTAAAAGAGGCTGAGGAGATGATTTCAGACTGAATATCAAGCTGTTGGAAAATGTTGTATATGATTGGTGTTTCTCTTTAATATAACAAGCAATTTCATTGGATCCTGATTTAAAGCAGTAGTGATGTGTTATATCTTTGTCTCTGTTTTCCTTCTGTAACTCATTACATTTCATTTCTCTGATAAGAATCAGTAATCTAGTGTTAGGATATACCCTTGCATGGTACCCCAATACTTCCTGCTCTTCTTATCTTTGATGTTTTCTACTAATTGTGCAATATGAGAACATATTCAAGATCATTTAGCCAGTATAGTAGTTGGTTTTCCCTGCTTATTTATGCATGAATTTAGAATCTATTCTTAGATGTTCTTGTCTGGTTTTAATTGAAAGAATTGGGATACTAGGAGATTAGAGTTTATTCTGTCTCACTAGGGTCCTTTTCTAATTGTTAAACCTTTCTAAGTTCCCTTAAGTTTAATTTCAAAGCATTGAAAGTTCAAAGTCTTTCTCTGATCTCAGGCTTCACCTTTGTGTTTAAATCTTAAGTGTTTCTTGTTGTCTAAAGAGTTAGCCTCTTAGGATTTTGATCACAGATGGTTAAGGCATGCCCTATCCCTGGATTAGCTCTTAAGGTGGTCACCTTGGAAGGTTTCCTTGTCATTCACCTTCATTCCTTATGATTTCATCCCACTATCATCTTTATAAGATCCTCTGTTTTAGGTGACTAGCCCATTTGAAAGCCTTGGATATTGAATTGCAAATAAACCCTTTTATGACTCCATTGCCCAATGGTCTTGAGTTTCCTTCAAATTATTTCCCCAGTGCCAAATTCCTCTTTGCTCACCCCTTTTTCTTGTATTGAACCCTTCCTTCATGTTTCCCAACAACCAAAAAAACAAACAAACAACAACCCTTGAGCCTTATAACTAGCCTAATACCTTAAACTGAACTTCAAAGATATATATTTCTTTGCCTTTATAGAGAGATCCCTCTCTGGACCCAGGAGGGCTAGAGCCTGAGGTCCCAAAGTGGTTTGATGTTGTCTTATCTTTTGTTATTTCAAAATCTGCCAAAACATAGGAACCCCAACACAATCCATGAAGTGTGAATGAATGATTTGCAGTCGAACACTTCATAGAATCATTCAATCAGAGGTCAATGATGCAACCTATTATCAAAGGCAAGAAACCTGTCGTTAGGGCATGCAGATCCAAAGGCACTGATAGGATTCTAGATCAAATTTCTAGATGATGAGTTGTCGTCGATAGAAAGTGACCCATCGTAGGAAGGCCCACAACACGAAACCATTAGATCAAGTTTTGAAAAAATATTTGCAAGTACTAACTCAGGGATGATCAACGCGAATGGGGACAAATGTTTGCAATTAATGGTTTATTTGAACTATCTCTTGAACACATAATGACACTGCAGATGGTTTGGAAGAAATTGACCTAAAGCTAATACCCAGAAAACGGCTGAAGAATTTCAATATGGTTTGATTAACTGTTAGAAAAAGGATTTCCCAACCCATGTACAAGTGTGACAAAGTGTCATGTTCAAGAGTGGTATGCTGCTTTTCTAAACAAGGGTGACAACTGGATTCTTTTATCTCTTTTTCCCTCACCATTACTAGCAAGTAACTCTTTATTTTTGACAAGATTGAGGAGGATAAAATTTTCTTGTTTGTGTAAGCTCGTCCTTCGGATGAGTCCATCTTAGTATTAAAATCGAACCCTAAGAAGGAATGGTTCGGTCCTGTTTGTAATCGACAGGTCCTTTACTATTAAATTTTAACAAGTCCAGTAGAGGAGAAACTCAGTGTTTTTCAGTTTTAGGGAGTTAGAAGAAAAACATAAGTAAACTCTATAGTTGTTATTTTTCATAAATTTAGTCTCTCAAGGCTGAAAAAATATAAAATAATACATGAGAGAACTATATTGACCATGATTAGTCAACGTATACCATTTTTGTAAATAGTCCATTTCAGTTCGGAAAAGGGGTAAACTTATACTAAAGGGACGAGTGTTCATTTCCTTTAATGAGTTCAAATTGTCAAGTACTCGGTGACATTTTCATATTTAGAGAGTCTAAAAAGGGCTTAAAAGAGAACTCCATGGTTTCACTTTTTCATAATTTTCAAAGCCCGAAAAAGTGATAAAAGTATACTCAGTGTCAAAATAATTATTTTCACCAAAAAAACTATATCTTGCACAAAAAACTCAAAAGTTTACACATACCTATTTGTTAGATTGGCAAGACCAAATGTACAAGGGTAACATCAGACCAGTCTTTGGAGCCCTAGGACCTAGCCTTCCTGGACTCAGAGAGGGCTCTCTCTATATTTGTATGAAAGGTGTAACTTGATAGCTTTTAAGTTTTGATTTTAGGCTAGTTATAAGGATTAGGGTTTGTTTCTTTGTTTGGTTGGTTGGGTAGGTTGTCAAGTAGATTAGATAGAGTGAGAGAGTTTAAACCATTGGGCTATGGAGTCTACAAAAGGTCTTTAAAAGTTTGACAATAGGTCTAGGGTGTATCACAGGGCAAGTCTAACAAAGTCAAATGGATCTAAAAGCTTATGTGAATGTAGTGAACATCAAATTGTGAACATAGTAGGTGCAAAGGGAAATTAAGAATCGTTTGAAAAATAATTTAACAAGAATGACCTTTAAAATCACTATGCATGAATAAATAATCAAAGACATGGCATACCAATAACTTCTTTGACTAAATCCGAGCAAGTAGACATTAAGGTAACAGTTCAGTGAACCATAGAGAGAAAAAAACATGTAAGTCCTCTAGTGATTTCACCTTCAGGAAAAGAAAAACATCTAAGATAACATATAGTAAAGATAAAAGAGCAGGGAACTCCTAATTTCTTTAATAAAACTATAGATACCTCCAAAGCAACCATTTAAGATGAACAAAGGGCAGGGCAAACCATAGACCTCTTCAATCAAACCTATTTAGCAATACTTCAAAGTAAAAAACCTCAAAAACAATGTTTAAGTTAAATAAAAAAGCAGGGCTAACCATAAAACTACTTTGACATTTGCTTCATTGAATCATTCTTGAGATAAAAAAACTAAGTGGGACTAGAGAGAATTCAAGAATTCTCTAATCTGACCTAGTAGATGAAAACATACAAACAATAGGAAGCAGACAGTGCTAAGGTGCCTCTAAACAACATTTCTTAACCTAAAATCTCTATCCTATTTCATGAGAAATATGAGACAAAATGATAACATAAGGAAACAAGTATTTAATAAGAAACACATCACCATTAACTATGCTCATGAATCCTACAAGTGAGCTTGCTCCATGGTCAAGCAAATCAATCCATCCACAAAAGCCAAAGCCAATTTCTCTCCAATCTCAAAATCTATGATTTTCTTCTTAATAATCATCCAACATGTACAATGAGGCCTCAATGTTGTATTTAACAAGAAAGGAGGACCAAAACCCTAACTAGGGTTTCCAAAATGTCATAAATACATCATAAATGCCATTTTTGTGCATTAAGACCATGCAAGGCCCAAGGCACAAAATATATAATGTAATAAATGAAAAATAACTTCTAACACTTAAATTTGGAAAAAACTGACTTTGAGGCTCCTCAATAACTCCAAAATATCTTCAAGTGTGTTTTTTTGACTTTGCAGGCAAGGGCACAGCACTGAGGTCCAAGAGCATAGTGCCTGCACTGGAAAAATAGGTCACATTGTAGATGAGTTTTGAAGGCCTTCTCGGTGTCCAAATGAGCTCTGTGTTAGCTCGTTGGAAAGCTTGTCAAGTCTAATTTCCAAAACTTCCTTTATTTTTCAATTTGGTGTCAATTTTCCTATCCAACAACTAAATCTCCCAAGACTACTCAGGGCGCAGCGCCATCTCTGAAAATAGGGCAGAATGGTGAATTTTTGCATGTTTTTGACCCTTTCGGAGGACCAAATATGCTCCAAATGATCTAAAATTTTGTGTGTGTGATGTACTTGGTAAGATGAACCCAAAAATGTAAACCACTCCTCAAGAAAATAATGACCTCAGGTATCTTCACCTAGTAGTGTTCAACATCTTGGTCCAGGTACACCTAGAACTCCACCTCAAACTGTTGCACCAACTTCTATTCCTCAGCCTACCACACCTATCCCTGGAATTTCAGCATCCCCTCAAGTATCACAACCGGTCCCTCAAGTCACTGCGCAACAACCTAGACCCACAATTCAGACTACTTTTCAGATGCCTGCGGGACAACCTGGTACAAGTACAATTGTAACAAGCCAACCTCAGTTTGTTTATCAACCATATTAAGGGCAGTATCAATATGGACCTATAGCAAAAAACCCAATATACCAACATCAACCGTACCCTAGTTACACTTATTAGATACTATCTCAACCTCAGTATGGTCCGGCCAACCCTGGTTATTCGGGAGGTATTCCAATCCCAAATGCACAGGGTATTCCAGGTTATCCTGTATACCCTCCTCCTGGTACTGGTATAGTTCCACAAGGTTATAAATTTTCTCAGCAGGACCCTAACTGTCAATTACCATTCATAGCAACTTTGGATTTACCCGATTTGTCGCACCTAACGAACGATCTGATTTATTATCTTCTGTATTGGCCACCAATGTCGAATAAGTTGCCCAATGATATTCCTAAGTTCAAAGGAAAATCAGGAGAATACCCCTCAAGCCATGTCATGACTTACCACCTCTAGTGCGCATCCAACTCTTTAATTGATGATTCCATTCGATTAAGACTATTTTAGAGAACACTGATAGGTTTAGCTGCAAAATGGTATATTGAACTACCACGTGGCTCATTCAACAATTTCAATGCATTAGCAACAGCTTTCTTAACACACTTTCAGTTTCCAGTCGGATACGACAATGGCATGGAACTCTTGACTTCATTAAAACAATCTACGTCTATGTACATATCATATCACATACATGAATGGAGACGTAGAATATTTTTAGTGAAATTTTTCATTCCGGATCAGATTTTGGCGAAATGGTTTTTCAAATCATTGCTTCCAAAGATCACTGAAGATGTGGCTAAGGGAGGGGTTGTTACAGAATAAAAATTCATTGCTCAAACTCAGTACTTAGACCTTGTATATACACAGTCTGGTACTTTATACGAAAAAAATCCTGACTTACCACGTCTCAGTCAAATAACTGCAACTCCTTCAGGTTCTCATGCTGTAGACGGTGTAATTGGTTTAGTTAGCGCTAATAAGAGTAAGAAGAAGTCCTCCAAAACTACTTCTCCTATCATAACTTTACCAGATTCACCAAAAGGAGATTCTTCCCTTGAAACTTCTGCCGACATTCATGTTTTAGAATCATCTACAGCTAAATCTAAAACTGGTAATAAGAATAAAGGAAAGAATAAAAACAAACAAACAATGTCTCCCAAAGAGAAAACTAAAAATAATGAACCAGTTGATGATAAGTGGAAACCTCGTTATCCTTGTCTTATCCGTGATGATGATCACTTTACCAAAGAGTGCCCACATCGGTCCAAGGTCTCTAAATTTGTCAAAGGTTCACCCACACCCACTGTCTTGAAGGATCCTTTTCCTACTTAAGATATAAAAATGATAGGATCTTCTTCAAATTCATCAGCAGATATTTTGATGATATCTGAGGTTATGGTTGCGACGCGATCACAAGACTATGGAAATAAAAATCCTGTAACTAGTAAATAGATAGAAAATTATAGTCAAACACCAGTTGTATCTCCTTCGGTTTCTGATCCACTTCACATCGAGAAACCTAATCCTGATCTAGTAATTAAACCGCCTCCTAAAGGTATACTTCGAAAATAAGCTTTCAATCCACATGCGAGAGCTACTCAGAATTACAACATTGTTGTAGAATTGGCGATATATGTCGAACTTAGAAGTGCTATAATCATGTCCAACACAAAAGAAATTACTATTATTAGCTATCAGAGCTATCAATCCTTAGGATTCTAACCTCATGGTATTTGATCTAGAAAATTTTACACCGAGACTCCCTCATCAGATGGCTTTTCAGATTCCAGTATTAGTCAAAAACAGACAAGTCTTTTGTACTGTAATTTATGAGGGGGAATCCACGTGCATAATGTCGTTAAACTATTGGAAAACTCCCGGTTCTCCAACACTCAACCAATCACCGATAATCCTTAAAGCCTTTGATGGAAGAGGATTTCATCCATGTGGAATTCTCCAGAATCTACCTATAGAAGTAGAAGGAAAAATTGTTAATCTACACGTGGAAGTTGTTGATGCCCCTCTGGATTACAACCTTCTTTTGGGTCGTAGTTGGTCTTATGCCATTACTGCTGTCGTTTCATCCATATTTCGGTTAATCATGTTTCCTCATAAAGGAAACATTGTGAAAATTGATCAGTTGTCATATTATTCGTCCGACCCTGCTTCTACAGACAATATCCAACATGTTGGAAAATCGACTATCCCATATGAAGATGGTGGTGTAGGTTAAGTAAAGGACTTTGCTCTGATAGGAACCTTCTCTATGCTTCCACCCAACGTACCGCGTATCATTGCCAACATCAATATGATTTCATCAAGCACTATACCATTTGATGACACTTGGGTAGTGCCTTCAGAATCAAAACTAGACTCTTTCAATGGCGAGATGCCTTTGAGTCATTTTGAAATGGAATATGTGGTAGTATAGTCATTTTCTGACACACTTTCAACTACTCGTAATCAAATGAATGTGATCACCGAAGAATCTTCCTCACTATCAATCTCAGCCTTGACATCACTTTCCGATCCCTTTCAACATGTGTTTCACACTGATGAAAGTATTAGAGAATTTTTGTATTTGGATGAATTACCCTAGGATGATCTACATAATAGATCTTCGTTTTTACCTGAACTTGGTAGGTTTGAAAATTATTTTTTTTTCTATTTTTACGATTTATTATGTCGAGGAACCGCATAATCCCATATCGATTACAAATTCAGATTATGAGACCAATTTAGGAAACATTTCTACAGTTGTTCCTATCGACATATCAATTAAACCTGGAATTATTGAAAACATTCATATAGGCGCTTCTTGTATGATTTAAGAGATTAATACATATAAAGCCCCATTTCAAGAATTCTAAGACATATTTTCCTGGTCTTACGAAGAGATGCCAAGAATCGATCCAAAGATTGTCAGTCATGAAATTAAGACATACCTGGATGCCAAGCCTATTACACAAATATTACGTCCAATACATCCACGAAAAGTTGTTGCTATCAAAGTTGAATTTGAAAAGCTATTGCGAGCATGATTTATTTATCCAATTCCATTGATAGATTGGGTATCTAATATAGTTCTCGTTACCAAGAAAAAAGGGACTATACGAGTATGCGTCAATTATAGGGATATTAATAAAGCATGTCCAAAAGACAATTATCCTACCCCCTATATCGACCAAATTATTGATGATTGTGCCGGAAATGAAATTTTCTCATTTATGGATGAATTTTCTGAATATAGTCAAATCAACATACTCCTGCTGATCAACTAAAAACAACATTTATATGTCCTTGGGGGACATTTTCTTATTGCAAATTACCTTTCGGATTAAAAAATGTTGGTGAAACTTTTCAAAGAGCCATGTCTTATGCTTTTCATGATATCAAACATATTGTACAACCTTATCTGGGTGACTTACCTGCTCACTCTTTACAGAGGGATGATCATCCTACACACTTACGAGCTATTTTGATGAGATGTACGCATTACAAGATTCATTTAAACCTACACAAATGTGTTTTTTGTGTGCAATTAGGACGATTATTGTTGAAGTTTGCAACAAGAAACAGTGAAGGAGGCATCCTGAAACATCATCCTTGATCCTAGTTGGAAAATAATCACCTAAACTAGGTGGGGCCCACACAGGCTATTTTTAGGTGTATGTCTATTTTTAGACATGGTGAGCATATTCTATATGTAGCAGGAGGTTATTTGTAGATGGTTTGTAAAATGTGAAAAATAGGTGAGATTCTATTTTTAGAATATTGGGCGAAGTCTATTTATAGATCGTCGGTCTAAAAATAGATGTGTGTCAGTTATTATTAGCTCTTAATAATAATCCGACAATAAACAACAATTTATTCTCTTGGAGCACTTAATTTCAGTATACAAATTTGTCAAATCAGTGGGCTGAAGGGATTACGAAATTCCTAAGGGTTTACTGGAGTTCATGCATGGAGGACTCAGTTAGAACTGAAGTGGCAAAGTTATGACAGAGTTGGAAGAGTAGTTCATGGAGTTGTATTCAGTTTAACTCAGTTAGACTCAGTTGAGCTAGTTGCATCTAAGCTAACTGAAAGATACACTAGTGAGAGTGGAGTAAATTAATTCAAAAATAATAACTCATTAATCAACTAAACAATACAGAAGTTAACTATAGTGCATGTCAGATCCAGTGGAGACCGAGTGTAGAGATAGGTGAAAGGGTGAGATAGACTATCTGTTGTGACCATAGTGATGCATGGATTGCATCTACATATAAATTGGAGTTTCCAATGAGAAAAACGCATTCAAGGAGAGTGGGATTGCATTGAATTGGTCTTTGTAATCATCTTGGATTGCGCAGTGGAGGCAGGTTATCAGGAGGCAGAAATCAGTGCATGGATGTTAGTGTGTGACGATTGATTGTACTGAGAGCTTGATATACTAAGCTTTATATGAGATTGTTACATGACCTTCATGATACATAATATATGATAGTTGGGGTTTTCAGCTTCAATATTTCCTGTTAAACAATTGAGTTATGTGTGTTTTTATTGCTTCATGTGTTTTGCAATTGTTGATTAAATTCCACAAGAATTATAGTGGAAGGATTCTGTATTTAGCAAGAAGATAAATATTGTTAGATCAGGAGAGTCTGGATATATACATGCATATTGTGATTAATTTCTAAAATTACTAGGATTCATCGTTTCGAAATCCAACATTCGTGTCGACCCCTCGAAGGTTGAGGCCATCATCAATTTATCTCCTCCTTCCACACTTCACCAACTCCAAATTTTGCAAGGGAAAGCAAATTTTCTACTTAGATTTATCCCGAACTATGTTGATTTAACAAAAGGTTTTACTTGATTTTTGCAATTGAATGTTCATTTTATTTGGGATGATATTTTTGATCAATCTTTTGATGCTCTAAAACATGTGTTGACCCATGCATCATTATTACATCCGTCCAATTACCACCAGGACTACTTTTTATACTTAGCAGCCTTTGATTCCACCATTGGAATGGTTCTAGTTCAAGAGGATGGATATCACAATGAGCATGTGATCTATTATCTAAGTTAGAATCTTAACCCAACGGAAATTAAATATTCACATGTGGAGAAATTGGCCTTGGCAGCAGTTCAAGATGTCCAACAATTTTGTCACTACATACTGTTACGTAAAACAACTATGATATCTAATTGCAACCTGATGATGTATATCTTGACAAAATAATTACTCGAGGCCAAATAATCTAAATGGATTGTCATCCTACAAGAGTTTTATTTGGAATTCGAGAAATCTAAATCAAAGAAATCGCTAGTGTTTGCAGAACTCATGTGTGACTTTCCTAATACTGAGACAAAAACCATGGTAGAGAATCCTATCGCAAATTAATCTCTTCTTATCGGTACTTTATATCCATGGTATGGAGATATCATTATATATCTTCAAACCCAAACCTTTTGCCTAGATATTTCACATTCAAATAGATGCAAAATTCGATAGCAATCCCAACAACACAATATGGTTGGGGACACTCTTTATCGTCCTAGTGCGGATTTTGTTTTTTTACGTCGTATAACTCACGAAGAGGCTAAAAGCGTTTTGAATGATTGCCACTCTGGAGCATGTGGTGTTCATATGTCTGGGTTTTCCACAACCCAAAAAATGTTGTGTGTTGGTTATTTTTGGCCGTCATTGTTCAAATATTGTATTATTGCGGTCATAAAATGCCACAACTACCAGTTTTTTTATCGAAAGATACGTGCGCCTCTAGCTCCTCTTCACCCAATCATTGTTGTCGGTCCTTTTGCGAAATGGGGCATTGATTTTATTACTTATAACCCTCACCCGGTCGGGGGGCATGGGTATATTATTTTTGCTGTAGATTACTTTACCAAATGGGCTGAGGCGATGCCTACATTCGTGGCAGATGGAAAAAATGCAGCTATTTTCATATTCAATCACGTGATTGCTCATTTCGGTGTGCCTCAAGCTATTATCACAAACCATGGGAGTCATTTTTGAAATATAATGATGACTGAACTTTCCGATCAACTTGGCCTGCACCATGATAACTCTACTCCATATTACCCGCAAGCTAATGGTCAAGTTGAAGTAGTCAACAAGGTTCTAACCACCATGATTAAACGGATGATCGAAACTCACAAATCAAATTGGCATACCATGCTTTTTTGGCACTATGGGCATACCGAACCTCAGCAAAAATTTCTATAGGGTTCACTCCTTTTCAACTAGTCTATGGTTTAGAAGTTGTGTTACCCATTGAATGCGAAATACCGTCACTCCAATTAGCCATTGGGTTACTACCAGCTACCTTTGAAGAGGAAAAATGCTTTTTGTACTTAGCACAATTAAATGAGACTCGGCACACCACTGCATCAACTACCAAAGCTCACAAGAAACGTGTGAAAGCTCTATATGATCGAAGTGTTACCCCTCATGTTTTTTTAGAAGGTGACCTAGTCTTAGTATACGATCAAACTAGTGATAATATAGGTGCAGGGAAATTCTAACCGATGTTGCATGGTCCGTACATTATCAAGCATGTGCTTGCAAAAGGGGCCTATTAATTGACTTATTATGATGGAGTCTCTTTAGATATGTAGAAATTATATAACTAATGTGTTATATATCCAAGATTCTCCTGATCACACACTATTTTAACTTCATGCACAATACAGAATCTATTCCACCATTGATCATCACATGCGGAAATTAAATCAATTGTAATGCACGCATGAAACAATAAAAATTCACACACATATGAACACAGTGTTTAACGGGAAAGCCTGAAGCTGAAAACCCCAACTATCTGTATATAATATATGTCATAGAGATCATGTAACAATCCTCATATAAAGCTGAAAATGTCAAGCTCTCAGTGCAATACAATCACTACACACTAATCAGGTCCGATCTTGCAAATCCATTCATTGATCTTTGCCACCTGATAGCCTGCCTCTACTGCGCAATCCATGCTGAAGAATGGCTCTGAATGAACTCAAATTCACCTATATTGTACTTTGCAATCCTCATTGGCATCTCCACTGAGTGTTGGATGCAATAAATGCATCACTATAGTCACAACTGATATTCAAACTTGCTCTTTCACCTACCTCTCCACTGGTCTCCACTGAAACTGTCATGCACTATAGTTAACTGATGTATTCTTCAGTTGATTAATGATTTATTATTTAGTGAATTAATTAACTAATTAATTCACTCCACTCTCACTAGTGTATCATTCAGTTAGACTAGATACAACTAGCTCAACTGAGTCTAACTGAGTTAAACTGAATACAACTCCACCAACTACTTCTATAACTCCACCAAACTCTGTCACATGGGTTCTAACTGAAGTCCTCCATGCAATAGCTCTAGTAAACCCTCAGGAATAGCGTAATTCCTTCTATCAGCTGTTGTGCCACATCTATGCACTTAACTAAAGTGCTCCAAGAGAATAAGATAATGTTTAGAGTCCAAATATTATTAAGAGCTAATAATATTCGACATATCTATTTTTAGACTGGAAATTTAAAAATAGATTCCACCCAATATGTCTAAAAATAGAAGTCCATCTATTTTTTCCAACTTGACCAACCATCTACAAATAGCATCCTGAAACTCATAGAATATGATCGACATGTCTAAAAATAGACTTTGCACCAAAAATAGCCTGCGGGCCCACTTAGTGAAGGAGACTCTTTTCACTAAGCTCATCATCTTGTTGAATCTCAAAAAGGTAAGCCCAGAAATGGTCTTTATCTTAAGATATTATGCTTGACTTTCATATGAAGATCTCACTTGTACAATAGTTACTTTTTAGATAGTGTGCCTTAGATTAGATAAGTGTGCCTAGATTAAGTTTGTTGTTACTACTATCACTTCTTATCTTGATTACTCTTGATATTACAGATGTCGACATCCCTTCAAACGTACATTGGTTTTTCTATTGGTGCCTGTCATAGTACATGGAATATTTCTTTTGTGGCCTAGGTTATCTATTCACCCACCAATGAGTTAGTTTCTATGCATTGAGTAAGCCTTGGTCAAACAACAAACAATATTGCAGAATATAGCGCAATAATTGAGTTATTATCTGATGTCATTTCATTTGGTATTCGATTTTTTATCATTAGGTTGGATTCATAACTCATTGTATTACATTTAAACAGAGTATATGAAATTAAAAATTCAGTGTAATTGATGCAATGGAATTTAGACCAGCCAGCAATGTGATGGGTTGACCACATGTTGTGGCTGACTAAGGGTTAAAAGACAAGTTCTTAGTTGAATTTTAATTAATTAAATGTATATGTGTAATTATTTGTTGTCAAATTCTAAGCTGGAAAAGGGAAATGTGGAAAGTGATCCTCCCTGCGTGGAGATCAACCCGTAGATTTAGATTGTTTGGTTATAATAGGATTTGACAGATTGAACAGAAATCTAATCTAATATTATGTTGAGTGAAGAGAGGAGTTGAATAGGTAATCTAGGAAACAGTGAGAGACTTTTGGGATTTGAACTAATTTAGTTCATAAATCCTTTCTTGTATAAATTGTAAGCTTTTGAGCAATTAAAGGGAGAGAGGAATGAGAGTGGAATATATGGTAGGAGAATTTCAGTTTTTAAGCCTATGGGCTTTGGCAGAAAATGGATGAAAACTATGTAATACATATCAGGTCTAATCCTGACTGTAAATAGGGTTTGATGTTATTTGTAGAATTCATGTTTAAATGAAGATTGATTATGTGAGTTTTATTCTTCCATGCGTTATGAAATCTATGTATTGATAGTTAAGATCCTGTATAATGAAATCCTCAATCGAAGGACCTCAGATAATTGAAGGGCTGAAGTGATTAAAATTTCAAAGGTTACAGATACTCAATTTTCTATATAGTATCTAATTGTGCTTACGCCTCTGTGGTCACACATTTGAGCCACATAAAGTTTTAATGTGTTCCTTTAAGTTATAAATCGCAGAATTGAAGTAATATAACTTCATTATTTGGATGAATGCAAGGTTGAAGGACTGGTCAATACCATAAGTGGAGATGTATGGTATGGCCGTTCGAATTGCGGAAAGAAATATTTCGTGCACATCATGACAAGAGCTGACCTGTTGAGAATTTATTCCATGAGATGTTCATTGGTGCGAAAGGTAACTCTCGATTCTGTGTTTGAACTGAACAAAACTCTGGTTCTGATTGATGAAGTTTGATTTGTTAATTGATCTGTGCCATTAAGTTGCACACAGAGAAGAAGAGATTCGATTTGTATAAATTGATATCAATTTTTGTGTTGAGCCACAATACAGTAAATCTGAGGGATATTTAACTCTGTTTGAAAGGTTCCGGAAAGAATTCAAGTCAACGTGTTTCTTAATTGAGATCGGATTTCATTCATATCATTGAGGCGGAGAATCGAATTCCAAGCAGGGTCTAAATCGGATCTAAAATCTGGTGAATCCGTATTGAACATGGTCGAAGTTAAAGGTGGTTTCAAGTAAGCGGTTTTATGGAGTGATACCACTGGTATCGCATAGCGTTTGGCCAAGAAGCAGTTTTTACCTTTAGCAATGCGATCTTGTTAGATCTCGACACGTCATTGTGCAATTACCACCTATTTTGCATTGCTTTTATGTGGTAAAGTCTGGTTTGAAAATCAATGCGATAATCATTCGATTATAGTTTATGGAAATCCAACGGTGGTTGTATCAGCAATTGCGTGGAGGTTTAAAAGAAAGGTATGGAACCAACATCATATGAAATATGGTTTATTTATGGTTAAAGCCCAAAACCTTTTAATATTTCTGGGGGTTAAAAGTTATCTCAATGGACTTTTATCAAAATGTTTGAATTTTGAGAACTACAATTTGAGGGGGTCTCAGAGCTCTTATAGTTATATGTTTGGCACTTTTTATATTATTTCCAAGGTTAATTTTTAAAATGAAATATCTGCAAAGTTTGAATACATGGTGGATTGATAGAATGCGAGCCATTATATATATGTATGGATGATACTTTGGCTTTAATCTAAATTCAGGTATTAATTTGATATAATCATGAAGTGGATTTATGATATGGTTTCAACCATAAGGTTTTGAAAAATAATGCTTTTGCCTAAAAAGGTTTGTTGATTGGATTTTACACCAAAGACAAGGTCAGAATAGGAAAGGTCAAAGTGGATTTTAAACCTTAGAGTATAAAATGGGGATAATTCCAGAGTTGGGATTATTCCATATTGAAACTTGTTTGGGCCTTTAAAGTTGAAGAGAATTATATTTGCAGATCATGGGTTTTGGTAGCTTGGGCTGCCATCAAGTGGTATCAGAGCTGGACTAATGCTCTGTGGAAATTGATTGAAAAAGATTTTATTTTATTCTCAGCATGTTTATGATTGGTATTGTCATGAATCCAATACAAAAGAAGCACAGGATACAAGAGATTGTATGCAAAGAGGGATTCTGAAATATTGCAGACAATGAGACCTTCAACATTTCAGCAAAGACAGATTGTGGAAAAGACTTGAGGAAGACAGGATCAGGTAAAAACTTTGCAGAATTTTAATGATATATGTATGTGATGAATGCAACAATATAATTTTCAGCTAAAGTAGTTGTGACAAAGAAATGAATGAAGAAATTGCAGCAGAGATACTGAATGTACTCAGCAAAAAGGAAATTCAGCTGACAGAATAATTGAAGTGCAGACAGTGGAAAGTAAAGCTGCATGTGTATTTTCCAAGCCAGTGGAAGCTCAAAGAGATCAATCATTTGGAGATCATTCAGGTATGAGACATATGTAATTTTGATTTCATTTGAATTTTTTTTATAAGTAATAGCAACAACACACAGTAGAAGGATGTGTAAAGAGAGAGAAGAGTTGTGTTAGTGGCAATGAACCTAAGTATTCCAACTACAAGTTGGACAAGGAGAAAAATTGAAGTGTTCTCAAAGAGAAGGTGAGAAGAGGATGTAAGCCTAAGAAGAGCAGAAGAAGAATGCTCAAGAGGTTCCTAAATTAGAGAACCAGAGCTTACCAAAAGACCAAATCCATAGAGGGGATTGGTGAGGTAAGAGGTAGTAAGGAGGAATTATTGTTGTAGAGGCTTAGTGTAGCTCATAGTGAGTGAGGAGTTCATAGAGATGGAGAAGAAAGTGACTACTGATAGTCATAATAGGGGTTCAGAGAGAAGCCACAACAGAAGAAAGAAAGGTGCCAAGGAAAATGGCAGAGGTAAGGGAATGAGTCAAGAAGTATTTGACAGAGAAGTTGCAGAATTGAAAGCAAGTGTTAATGCAATAATAGTGCTGCTTGAGAAGAGTATGAAGGACCAAAGTTATGGTTGGACTATGAGAAGAAAGAAGATAAAGTGGAAGTTGTTGCAAAAGCAGACAAACAAAAGAATGTATCTTAGATTAAGAAAGGAACTCAAAACATTTGAGTTAGAGATGGAAGATGACTACTATAGAGCTTAGCAAGAAGATTTATTTGCTGAGAAAGAAATCATTGATGATTTTATGAACTATTGGACAATTTCAGATCAGCAGAGAGATATGATGATCAAGACATCAGAGAAAGAGGAGCCTAGTATTTTTGAAACTGATGATTTTTGTATGTATGCAGGTGATGAACAATATTTACAAGATGTGTTTATGCAGATTACTGAAGAAATGAAGATATTGGAAGAAGTGATTGTCATGGAATAGTTCATGATTGAACATATGTTCAAGGACACTAAAAAAAGGCAAATGTTGATAGCTATCATGGAAGCTGGAGGTGATGAATCTAGTGAGATCTGGCAAAGGAATGATAAACAGTCCGAAGACAAAAGGAGATTACAGATTGCAAAAGAAGAAGCTGAAGAGAGGTATGAAGATAGCCTTGTGACAGAAACAACCAAAAGTATGTGTACAGTGAAGTCATTTGAGGTAATGGGATTATCTCTTTCATTTTTACTCAAAAATTATGGACTTGTGTTGATAGCTAATGGACAAGAAATTTTCTTGAAAGAACATAATGGAATATTAATGGAGAAAGATATTACTAAAGATTATACTGTGGAAGATGGTATAGCAGAGATTTATAAGAAGAATTCAGTCCAAGAAGGTATAGCTAGTCTAGAACAGACTATGACGAAGAGAGGAAAAGAAGACAGTCAAGAACATAAGGATCAGTTGGCAAAGGTTGAAGCACAACAGAAATTTGAAGATAGTCTTACTTGTACAAATTGCAAAAATAATGAAGGTAAATGTAATATATAAACTGGTGAGAGACAGGAAATCTCAGAAGATGAAGGTAAGGATACTTTCATGAATGATGCATCTACAGTGAATATCAAAGGATTTCAATGGAAACTGATATTGATGATGTTAACAGTGATTTTTATTTTAAAAGGAATTTTATCAGGGGAGGAAAACTCTGTTGTGTATGATTTTGTTTCATGTTCAGAAAAAAAGAGGATGAGAGATTGGCATATTTTGATTGAAAAGGAAGAGGCATGGAAAATACAATTTAGTGACTTACAGATTTGTAAAGGAGAAGAAGGAAAAATGAGGAGAAGTGTGAAAGGAAGGAAAGCTAAAGAGAAGAGCAGAGAATAGAATTTTGAAGTTAGACAGGATTCAGAGTAGAGTGAAGACAAAACAGACTTGTTCAAGACAAGACAATATGGAGGAAAATATGAAAATTTTGATATGTCATATGCACATCAAGAAGATGACAAATCAGAGAAGTTATGGAGTGGAATTGATGGAAAATGTAATGCATTTTCTGATTTTGAAATATTAATTGTTGAATGTGTTTTCCAGGATGAAGTACAAACTGCCCTTGGAGGAATATTTGTTCATGCAAACATGAAGGAGTATGTAAATTCTGACAATGCAGAAAGCCAGTTTTCCTTATGAAAACAAACAGGTGATAGTAAGCAACTAATTGATTTAAAAGTTCAGGATGAAGAAAGGAGAGTTGGCATAGCTCTTAAGAAAATCATTGCAGAAGAAAAGGAAGGTTGCAGGGGATTTGAAAGTATAGTCCATAGACGGGTTTTGTTTTTAATTCAAAGAAGGTTTGAATTTCAAGATTTTATCTTGAGTTTGCAAGTTAGAATTTGGATGAACAATTTAATCATATTTTATGTAAATATGGAGGTATTTGAACCTAGTTCAATAAATTAATTATTTGCAGCCGATGGACAGTATGAGGATGAAAGATTATATGTTCTTGTAGCAAAAAATAAACAATATTCTTTTAAGATTGAGAGAATTCTACTTAAGTCATTGGATAAGTGGATGTTGGAAATTCCAAAGGTGATAAGTCAGATACAGGGCAGGAGGAAATACATAAGGTTGAAACTCAAGTTTATTGAGATAATTCCAAGACAGCAGCAGATCAAGGAGCAGAAATTTATTTTGTTTGAGAAATTGTTTATGCAAGATATCAGTATCCAAACATTATGCAGAAAATATGATTATGACAGCAGAGCAAAAGGACATTTACAACACAGAATTTGGCATCCAGGAGAAAGGAAGAAGGCAGCAATTGCAGCTGCAATTGAAAGGGGACAGTCAGTCAGTTGGAAGATGAAATTTAGTGAAGTTTACAACAGCAACAGTTGGGTGACTCATGAACAGGAGTCCATGAAATTTTTCAACTTAGGGAGTCTGATGCAGGGGCATTTAGACCAGCCAGCAATGTGATGGGTTGATCACATGTTGTGGCTGACTAAGGGTTAAAATACAAGAGCTTAGTTTAATTTTAATTAATTAAATGTATATGTGTAATTATTTGTTGTCAAATTCTGAGCTGGAAAAGGGAAATGTGGCAAGTGATCCCCCTGAGTGGAGATCAAGCCATAGATTTAGATTGTTTGGTTATAATAGGATTTGAGAGATTGAACGGAAATCTAATCTAATATTCTGTTGAGTGAAGAGAGGAGTTGAATAGGTAATCTAGGAAACAATGAGAGACTTTTGGGATTTGAACTAATTTAGTTCATAAATCCTTTCTTGTATAAATTGTAATCTTTTGAGCAATTAAAGGAAGAGAGGAATGAGAGTGGAATAGATGGTAGGAGAATTTCATTTTTTAAGCCTACGGGCTTTGGCAGAAAAGGGATGAAAACTATGTAATACATATCATGCCTAATCCTGACTGTAAATAGGGTTTGATGTTACTTGTAGAATTCATGTTTAAATGAAGATTGATTATGTGAGTTTTATTCTGCTATGCATTATGAAATATGTGTATGGCTAATTAAGATCCTATATAATGAAATCCTCAATCGAAGGACCTCAGATAATTGAAGGGCTGAAGTGATTAAAATTGCAAAGGTTACAGATACTCAATTTTCTGTATAGTATCTAATTGTGCTTACGCCTCTCATGTGGTCACGCATTTGAGCCACATAAAGTTTTAATGTGTTCCTTTCAATTATAAATCATAGAATTGAAGTAATATAACTTCATTATTCGAATGAATGCGAGGTTGAAGGACTGGTCAATACCATAAGCGGAGATGTATGGTATGGCCGTTCGAATTGCGGAAATAAAGATTCTGTGCACATCATGATAAGAGCCGACCTGTTGAGAATTTATTCCATGAGATGTTCATCGGTGCAAAGTTAACTCTCGATTCTATGTTTGAACTGAATGGAACTCTAGTTCCGATTGATGAAGTTCGATTTGTTAATTGATCTGTGCCATTAAGTTGCACACGGAGAAGAAGAGATTCGATTTGTATAAATCGATATCAATTTTTGTGTGGAGCCACAATACAGTAAATCCGAGGGATATTTAACTCTGCGTGAAAGGTTCTGGAAAGAATTCGAGTCAATGTGTTTCTTAATTGAGATCGGATTACAGTCATATCATTGAGGCAGAGAATCGAATTCCAAGCAGGGTCTAAATCGGATCTAAAATCTGGTGAATCCGTATTGAACATGGTCGAAGTTAAAGGCGGTTTCAAGTAAGCGGTTTTATGGAGTGATACCACCGGTATCACACAGTGTTTAGCCAAGAAGTAGTTTTTACCTTTAGCAATGCGATCCTGTTAGATCTCAACACGTCACCGTGAAATTACCACCTATTTTTCATTGCTTTTATGTGGTAACGTCTGGTTTGAAAATCAATGCGATAATCTTTCAATTAGAGTTTATGGAAATCTAACGTTGGTTGTATCAGCAATTGCGTGGAGGTTTAAAAGAAAGTTATGGAACCGACATCATATGAAATATGGTTTATTTATGGTTAAAGCCCAAAACCTTTTAATATTTCCAGGGGTTAAAAGTTATCTCAATGGAATTTTATCAAAATGTTTGAAGTTTGAGAATTACAATTTGAGGGGGTCCAAGAGATCTTATAGTTATATGGTTGGCACTTTTGATATTATTGCCAAGGTTGAATTTTTAAAATGAAATATCTGCAAAGTTTGAATACATGGTGGATTGATAGAACGCGAGCCATTATATATATGTATGGATGATACTTTGGCTTTAATCTAAAGTCAAGTATTAATTTTATATAATCATGAAGTGGATTTATGATATGGTTTCAACCATAAGGTTTTGAAAAATAATGATTTTGCCTAAAAAGGTTTGTTGATTGGGTTTTACACCAAAGACAAGGTCGGAATAGGAAAGGTCAAAGTGGATTTTAAACCTTAGAGTATAAAATGGGGATAATTCCAGAGTTGGTATTATTCCATATTGAAACTTGTTTGGGCCTTTAAAGTTGAAGAGCATTATATTTGCAGATCATAGGTTTTGGCAGCTTGGGCTGCCATCAGTATTGAGATTATTTTTTAAGGTTCGTCTCTTGGAACGACAATTTGATTACATTGAATATCAACATTAATCAAGAAATTTAAACACATTGGTTGATGCATTAGCTAATCATGTTCTAAATAGACATTTGCAACATTAACATAGTAAACTGAAACAACATTCGATACATGTTGAACAAGATACTTAGAGGAAGTAGTAATATCATAGATAGGTTTGTTTTTAAAATATTACATCGTCTATGATCGTAGGTTCAAACACCTTATGATCTAACAGATACTGATAAAAATACAAAATATGTCAATCCACAATGATCATTCACTATCCGTGATGATGATCATGGTAAGAGACTATGGCACGCACCACCTTGCACATGAATCTCCTAAACAGTCCTAGAACACCTATAACATGTCTCTGAAGCCAGACAAGAATGTCATCTATCTCTGTCTCAGGAATGTCTATGGTTAACCTCTCCAGGTTGCGTTCCATATCTGCTAGGATCTCTACTGCCTGATCCTGTGGTGGTGGAATAGGTTTTTCTTGCCACTTATCAAAGCGGCGGAGTGTAGTTGGTCATCGTGGACCGACATCTGCAATTAAATATTGTTATCAGTATTGGATGATAAAAAAAAAAAAAATAGATTAAAAACATCAAAATAGTTCGCTTACCTGATTCATCCCATTGTGCCTGTGGAGGTAAAGACATCTCAAGATCACCTCTGAAATCCATACCTACATAAGGGAAGTCTTCTATGGTGAAGACTTGGTTCCTTAGCCACATAAAGTATGCCAGAGTGAACCGAACCACTGAATTTCCATCACCACCATGGCGGGCCATTAATGCCACCCAACATACCATCTGAGGTTCCCGAGGTTCCTGTTGGGGTTCTGTAATTTATTAGCAAGATTGGCAGAGTCCAATTACAGAAACAACATCGTTTCAACCAACTTTGGGATTCTAGGATCTAGCCCTCCTGAATCTGGAGAGGGATCTCTCCAATATGTACAAAGATGGATTTGTCTTTGAAGTTTAGAATAATGATATTAGGCTAGTTATGAAGTCCAAGGCTTTTGTTTGTTTTTGGATGGTTGAACATGATTGCTATTAGAGGTGAAAAGTCCCAAAGGTAAAGAGGTTCAAAGGTGAGAAGTTGCAAGCAAAAAAGAGTAAGTTTCGATCAAGAAGAAAGATGATGGCAGGTTTTCAGTCCACTGGGCTATGGAGTCATAAGAGGATTTAATTGGAACAGCAAGAGGCAAGAGTGGTCTATGGGGCAAGTTATCTATGCCTAAGGATCTCTTTAAGGTTTTGATTTATGGAATGGAGTGATACATTAAGAAGGGGAAATAAACAGATGCAGAACAAAGAGCAGCCCAGGATCTGGTAAGTACTTTGAAACTAGCCAGCCTTTGACCAGGCACTTAAGAAAGACATGAAAGAAAACTAGGATCTGGTAAGTACTTTGAAACTATCCAGCCTTTGATACACTTCCAATAGAAAACATACAAAAAACTAAGGGAAACTTGAAGGCAACCTTTGGAATAGATACTAGCGGGTCGGGCTCACCACAAATCCTCTCCTAGCTCTTCTTTACTTGGCTACTTCCAAGACAATCACAGAGGTAACACAGAATGGCCTAAGATCTGGTAAGTAATTTGAAACTATCCATCTTTTAACACATTCTAAGGGAAACAATCAAACAGTCATGCAAACAAGATTGGGACCAGGGCTCACCATATCTTCCTCAGTTCATCTTCACACAACATATACTGAAAGTAACATTCAAAAATAACATTCAGCTAAGACAATAAGACGAGGGAACGCCAGCATTCCTATGCTTAAACTGAATTAAATCATTTCCAAATAACACAGTTGAAAGAAAACATTTAAATAAATATTTCTCAGCCAGAGAAGGTTACTGATATGCAGTAGGTCCTAACACTGTTTAAACTATTCTTTATAGAAGAAAATGAAACAAAATGAAAACTGAAACAAAATCACAAGTTACAATAAGAATAACATCACTGTCAACATAAACCAGGATCCCATAAATCAGCTTGTATTGATGCTCCAAACCGGTTACAATCTTTAAGTCCAGTGTTTTAATTCATCTTTCCTTCATAACCTAACTTATATGTTACAAGCAGAGCTCCAAGAGCCAGTGAAATCACTATTTACAATCAGGAGTCTTCAGCTCAATTACATTACAATGCTTCAGCAATTACATCAACAACCAACAATTTCTCATCTTCTACTGAAGTATTTATAGAAGGTTGAGGGGAAAATATCTGAGATAAGATCTCTTAAGACAATAAATACAGATTCAAGACTTCTCGGCCCTTTGAGGGGCCCGATGGAGAAGTTTACAGGTGGATCACTGTATTAACTGTTTTACAATAAATATTAAAGCTCAGTGCGAGCTTTATTTGACTTTTAGGTTTTGCGTAATGTTTGGAGTAACTCTACAGATATTTCTGCATTGATTTCCTTGCAAAAGTAACTCCCTGGCTGCGCTGGAGGCGAATATCTGATTTTCTTCAATAACTTCGGCCTCTATTTTGAAAGGTTTGAGGCAACAGGTGGCTCTATGGTAGCTGAGGAATCAATTTGCCTCAAATGTGGCGGTGGAGGCTTTCTGTCTGATAAAACACTTTAGTTTTTCTTTAAACTGTGTTTTGAGTTGGGGATTAGGCTTTTGATAACCGTCTTAGCCATAATCCCCGTAAAACTGTCTTCAATCTTCATTTTGCTGTGCTCTGTCTTCAAACTTATACTCTTTAACTATTTTTGAATAAAACAGTGTCTTGTCGATGTGCAGGGCCGCACAGGCCATTTTACGTGCTATCAACGCTCATGAAACATTGATAAATCATTGAATTCAAACCTGTGAATGGTTCTTTTTAATAGCTTGAAGGCGCAAGAAACGTCTTTCCTAACCCTCAACTTTCCTTCATTATACAATGGAAAACCATTAAAACACCTGCAAAACACAAAAAAAATTAAGAAATACTGTGTTTTTATGTTTAGACTGCTTCAGAAGGTGGGAAAGATCGTGGCCGTTGGATGGCTACATCCAACAGTGGAGATTTTATTCATAGGTGGTCAAAGAGATCGCAAAATCGCATCGCAAATATTTGCGATGAGTGATCAGGGGTTTCACATAAAAATGCGATTTTGCGATTTGCGCGATCGAGGGATTTAATGGGCAAAACCTTTATAAACAATGAAATATGACATTTTTCAACTTACAAAGGGAAAAGGCATTTTTTATATGAATGGCGGGGGTATCGTACGGTGGGCCCGGCGGGGTCGATCGTGATTGTGGAAAGTGCGATGGCGCGGGAATTTGCGATGGGCGGATTATGCGACGGAAAAAAAATGTGATGGAGTGATATATGCGATGTGGTGATCGCATCGCAAATATTTGTGATGGATCAATTAAATCAAACGAGACGAAAATGCGATTTCGCGATATGCGATCGGGCGGATTGATCGCATCGCAAGTTTTAGCGATGGGTCGATTGACCACCCCATGGAAAATGTGATAATGCGACATTGCGATTTGCGATAAGCGGTGGGCCATATATTATATGATATGAACTTTATAATAAAGTTTATATAATAACGTATGGCGGGGTATGAAAAAGGGGAAGTGGTTAGAAGGGTAGGGCTTTATAACATAAAGTCTTTATTATAAAGTCCTATGGGTTATTTGAGGGGTTTCGGTAAAGCTAAAGAATGAGTCTTCAACCTTAATAAGAGTGATTTTCATGAAGGGGAGAAAATGAATCATGAAAACAAAGGGGATTTTACGGAGAAAAAGGGGAGCATATGAAGGTTAGTTTTGAGTGGGAGAAGGGCGAAAATGATGGTTCTTCAACAGTCTCTTCTTATGAAATTAGCAAAATTTCAGAGCATGAAATGGAAATAGTAAATGAAGATTTCAGACAGAGGCATGAGGCCTTCAAGGAGTCTTCAAGAGCCAACAATTTTTAGTGATAAAATTTGTTCCTTGGAGGCTCAAAAATTCTTAACCACCTTTTGGTATAACAAAATATTATAGGTGGCTAACAGTGGCTCCACTTGGGGATGGTGCCTTCTTGAAGGCATCAAGAATTCAAACTTGATTTCTCTGGGACGCTGACTTGTGCCTGATCCATTGGATTGCTCTTATTTTGCTGGATGATCTTGTTTTGCTTCTGAAAAATAATATCAGTTATGAAAGAATACTGGACTTCATCAATACAACTTTCTACCTACCCAATCCTACTGATCTAACGTTTTTTCTTCATCAGAGTGCACTTGGATTGGAAAAATATTTTCACAACATTTTATTCTTTTGAAAGCATAAAAACTAATCTACTTCTACTCCTTATTTCTCCCTGAAATTAGATTAAACAGTTGAGCTCAGATATTTCTCTACCTAATCTACTGTCTGTTGGGATTAAACTGTCCAATCAGACTTCCATTCTCTAAATTCTACCACAGAAATTTAAAAACAGCCAAGTCAAGATTAAGCTGTTTGACTTGCTGTGATCTATGGCATAAAGACAAGCTGCACATAGATTATTATTCGCAAAAAATTAAAATCAAAATGGAAGGCTTACGATATGAAAGTCTCTCATCACGGCCTTCTATTTTCTTCACAGCTCTGTTTTAACTTCGTTTTGAGCTGCTCCTCTTTTGTTCTCTGGTTCAAATTTTGAGTTGATTAGAACCAGATTTACATCTTTTTTGACTCAGAAAATAAAACAGATTTGATTCATCTCCCTTTGGAAACTTTGGTCCAGATTTTGAGTTTGTTTGAACCTTCAATTTCTATCCTAACCTTTCTACCGATAAGCCAAGATTGAACAGTTTGGCAAATCAAATTCACTATCCTATCAGCAAAAAATTTAAAGCTAATTAGTCAAGATTAGACAATTTGACTAACTAGAAGTGTGTTATTCGGGAGTGGCATTTGAGCTTGCACACTTTCAGATTTGTTTCTCTTTTTTGGTATGGGGCTATACCTTTCTTGTTTTCATTTCTGCCCTCTTTTCTTTCTTTCTTCTGTTTTTGTATTTTTGAATTTTTTGATTTTTCTTCAAAGCAGAAAACAATCAACTAATTACCTACTCAGAACTGAGCTTTATTGACATTCCTATCTAACCTATTCTAAACATGGAGTATTTACATTTATCATATGATACAAAAATGCCAATGCAGCCAGCTGAGTAATGTCAAGAAGAAGTAGAAACTCTGGCTGCTTGTCAGAGGTATCCATAGAAAATATTGAAGATTAACCTTCAATATCAAGGCTATCACGAAAGGTGATAGCTTCTCATGTCCCTGGCTCTTGCAAAGGATCATTGTTTGATAATTTGAGCCAGTTTAGATTTCCACACACTCTTCCATAGGATCAACAAAGAAAAGATGAAGATACTCTTCTTTTTGGCCCTCCATGTCTGGTAGATTGTCTGCTTCCAAGGCTTCAGCTTTGAGGAGTATATCTTCAGGAAGTTGTTTGGAAGCTTCATCATTCTTAACAGAAAAGGAAGAATATTCTTCTTGAGAAGATGGTATATCCTCAGTAGGACAGTCTTCTATTTGTTTCTCTCTTCCTTCTTCATCATCATCTGAACTGGAGGACTCATCATATTTGGCAGTGTTGTTCTCTTGTAGCCCTGGTATGCTTGGATTCAGTGGGCTGAACTCTGTGAAGAGGTTATTATATTCTTGAGTGGGGGTGTATTCAATGGTTTCCTCTTGCTCAAAAATTTCTTCATTACTCTTCTCTTCATCTTCTGAGTTGAAAGGCTGTTGATTTCCAATAAAATGAAAGCTTTTTATGATGGATCGAAAAGGATGATTGTGGCTTTCAAGATGATGATGGTGAAACTCATAACACCAATCAAATGATGGTTGCCCTGCATGATTAGTTTCTGCTTGGAAATCATCATCATCATAAGACTGATTGAAGTTTGAAAATTTATTAGAATAAACATTTTCATCAGTCAGACATATTGGGATATCAGTAGGTCCTTCTTCATTCTGATCTACAAAAGAACTTTCTAAATCTGTACAACAAATTTCTCTATGTGAATGGGCAAGAGTGTTTGTTTTGCAAAAAGTTTCAGAGACTGACTGTTTATAAATAGTCTGTTCTATTTCCTTCTCTGTCAAAGGGGAAGATGTTTCCATGTCCCTTTGAACAGAAGTACAACAATTCTCTGTCTCTTGCGAAGACTGATTTTGAGGCTGAATATCTTCTTGAGCCTCGGCTATAAGGGATGATGAATCAATATTTGAGTTTTCAGGGATATCTTGAGGAATGTTCTTTGCTTGGATCATCTCTTCCTCAACTGATTCATCTATGTTCTTAAGATTTTTCAATAGGAGATTAAACTCATGAATGGTTGTTAAAAGATCTTCAGGATGCATCTCTTCCAAAGCTTCCTCATTATCTATAATGTGTTGGGTGATGTTTTGTGATGGATCATAATAGATTGCACCCAATGATAATGATGTAGTGTTTTCTTTATAGTTCTCATAGAACATATATTCAAGGTCTCTTAAAGAAAACAAACTACTAGATCTTAAGCATTCATACCAATCCCTAGATTTTCCTTCTAATGTTAACATGAACATTTTCATTAGGCAGTCTTCACGCCATTCAACTTTCAACCTCCATACATGTATATGAAATTTGATGAGATGTAATAGAGGGTCATCAAATTTTTCACCTTGAAAAATAGGCAGGTTGTCATCCCAATTCACCCGGGGCATCTTATGTGGAAACCCAGGGATATGATCTCTACTCATTGGGGCATATCTTCGTTGTATTCTCGGAATCATGTTTGTAAATCAAGAAAGAGGTCACTGTGTCTAGTCAATCAGTTCAGGGTCTTCTACCAGTGGATTCATTTGGTCTTCTGGGAGTTTCAAAGTGTGGAGTCGCCAGATGGAAGATTTTTAGCTCGTAAGGAGGTAAAATGTTTTATGGTCCACCACCATGTTTATTAGATACCAATCTGAAATATTTTTTAGGTTTTTCTGAGTTATTTTTCAGTTGTGTGGTTTTTAATAATATCCTAACTTTTCTTCAAAACTTAGCTACGGTTGTGAGACAAAGACAGTCTACTCTTATGGCTAAGCTAGCTGATTTTTCCAAGGTTAGATAAAGTCTTATGAGAGCCCTAGGGTTGACCAAGATTGTCACTGACTCAAACAAGTTTCATCATGATTACCACTCCTTGGTAGTGCTTGAAAAAGTTGCTTTTTACTCACAATGTTTTCTCGAATCAAGGGGTTCTCTGAGGTCTTTAAAAAGGTATCAAAAACACTCAGTTCCCCAGTGGAGTCGCCAGAAATGTTGGGGTTCTATAATTTATTAGCAACATTGGCAGAGTCCAATTACAGAAACAACATCGTTTCAACCAACTTTGGAATTCTAGTATCTAGCCCTCCTGAATCTGGAGAGGGATCTCTCCAATATGTACAAAGATGGATTTGTCTTTGAAGTTTAGAATAATGATATTAGGCTAGTTATGAAGTCCAAGGGTTTTGTTTGTTTTTGGATGGTTGAACATGATTGCTGTTAGAGGTGAAAAGTCCCAAAGGTAAAGAGGTTCAAAGGTGAGAGGTTGCAAGCAAAAAAGAGTAAGTTTCAATCAAGAAGAAAGATGATGGCAGGTTTTCAGTCCATTGGCCTATGGAGTCATAAGAGGATTTAATTGGAACAGAAAGAGGCAAGAGTGGTCTATGGGGCAAGTCATCTATGCCTAAGGATCTCTTTAAGGTTTTTATTTATGGAATGGAGTGATACATTAAGAAGGGGAAATAAACAGATGCAGAATAAAGAGTAGCCCAGGATCTGGTAAGTACTTTGAAACTATCCAGCCTTTGATACACTTCCAATAGAAAACATACAAAAAACTAAGGGAAACTTGAAGGTAACCTTTGGAATAGACACTAGCAGGTCGGGCTCACCACAAATCCTCTCCTAGCTCTTCTTTACTTGGCTACTTCCAAGACAATCACAGAGGTAACACATAATGGCCTAAGATCTGGTAAGTAATTTGAAACTATCCAGCTTTTAACACATTCTAAGGGAAACAATCAAACAGTCATGCAAACAAGACTGGGACCATGGCTCACCATATCTTCCTCAGTTCATCTTCACACAACATATACTGAAAGTAACATTCAAAAATAACATTCAGCTAAGACAATAAGACGAGGGAACACCAGCATTCCTATGCTTAAACTGAATTAAATCATTTCCAAATAACAGAGTTGAAAGAAAACATTTAAATAAAGATTTCTCAGCCAGAGAAGGTTACTGATATGCAGTAGGTCCTAACACTGTTTAAACTATTCTTTACAGAAGAAAATGAAACATAATGAAAACTGAAACAAAATCACAAGTTACAATAAGAATAACATCACCGTCAACATAGACCAGGATCCCATAAATCATCTTGTATTGATGCTCCAAACCGGTTACAATCTTCAAGTCCAGTGTTTTAATTCATCTTTCCTTCATAACCTAACTTATCTGTTACAAGCAGAGCTCCAAGAGCCAGTGAAATCACTATTTACAATCAGGAGTCTTCAGCTCAATTACATTACAATGCTTCAACAATTACATCAACAACCAACAATTTCTCATCTTCTACTGAAGTATTTATAGAAGACTGAGGGGAAAAGATCTGAGATAAGATCTCTTAAGACAATAAATATAGATTCAAGACTTTTCGGCCCTTTGAGGGGCCCGATGGAGAAGTTTACAGGTGGATCACTGTATTAACTGTTTTACAATAAATATTAAAGCTCAGTGGGAGCTTTATTTGACTTTGAGGTTTTCTGTAATGTTTGGAGTAACTCTGTAGATGTTTCTACATTGATTTCCTTGCAAAAGTAACTCCCTGGCTGCGCTGGAGGTGAATATCTCATTTTCTTCAATAACTTCGGCCTCTGTTTTGAAAGGTTTGAGGCAACAGGTGGCTCTGTGGTAGCTGAGGAATCAATTTCCCTCAGATGTGGTGGTAGAGGCTTTCTGTCTGATAAAACACTTTAGGTTTTCTTTAAACTGTGTTTTGAGTTGGGGATTAGGCTTTTGATAACCGTCTTAGCCGTAATCCCCATAAAAATGTCTTCAATCTTCATTCTGTTGTGCTCTGTCTTCAAACTTATACTCTTTAACTGTTTTTGAATAAAACAGTGTCTTGTCGATGTGCAGGGCCGCACAGGCCATTTTACGTGCTATCAACGCTCATGAAACATTGATAAATCATTCAAATCTTTGAATGGTTCTTTTTAATAGCTCGAAGGCGCAGGAAACATCTTTCCTAACCCTCAGCTTTCCTTCATTATACAATGGAAAACCATTAAAACACCTGCAAAACACAAAAACAATTAAGAAATCCTACGTTTTTAGGTTTAGACTGCTTCAGAAGGCGGGAAATATTGTGGTCGTTGGATGGTTGCATCCAACGGTGGAGATTTTATTCAGAGGTGGTCAAAGAGATCGCAAAATCGCATCGCAAATATTTGCGATGAGTGATCAGGGGTTTCACATAAAAATGTGATTTTGCGATTTGCACGATGGAGGGATTTAATGGGAAAAACCTTTATAAACAATGAAATATGACATTTTTCGACTTACAAAGGGAAAAGGAATTTTTTATATGAATGGCGGGGGTATCGTACGGTGGGCCCGGCGGGGTCGATCGCGATTGTGGAAAGTGCGATGGCGTGGGAATTTGCGATGGGCGGATTATGCGACAGAAAAAAAATACGATGGAGCGATATATGTGATGTGGTGATTGCATCGCAAATATTTGTGATGGATCAATTAAATCAAACGAGACGAAAATGCGATTTTGCGATATGCGATCGGGTGGATTGATCCCATTGCAAGTTTTAGCGATGGGTCGATTGACCAACCCATGGAAAATGCGATAATGCGACATTGCGATTTGCGATAAGCGGTGGGCCATATATTATATGATATGAACTTTATAATAAAGTTTATATAATAACGTATGGCGGGGTATGAAAAAGGGGAAGTGGTTAGAAGGGTAGGGCTTTATAACATAAATTCTTTATTATAAAGTCCTATGGGTTATTTGAGGGGTTTCGGTAAAGCTAAAGAATGTGTCTTCAACCTTAATAAGAGTGATTTTCATGAAGGGAAGAACATGAATCATGAAAACAAAGGGGATTTTACAGAGAAAAGGGGGAGCATATGAAGGTTAGTTTTGAGTGGGAGAAGGGTGAAAATGATGGTTCTTCAGCAGTCTCTTCTTATGAAATTAGCAGAATTTCAGAGCATGAAATGAAAATAGTAAATGAAGATTTCGGACAGAGGCATGAGGCCTTCAAGGAGTCTTCAAGAGCCAACAATTTTTAGTGATAAAATTTGTTCCTTGGAGGCTCAAAAGGTCTTAGCCACCTTTTGGTATAGGAAAATATTATAGGTGGCTAACAGTTCCCCAAAATCTATTGGAATCAGCTAAGGGGCGAGAAGCAGGATTCTCTCTAAAGAAAAAGAAATCAGAATGGCACCATACCCAAAGTTTTTTAACTTTGCATTTTTTGCTCTAGTTAACTGGCCTTTCATGTTGGCCAATACCCCTTCGCACTAGTTAAATATGGTATCTCTGAAACACTCTACTGCAGTCTGCATTTTAGATTTAGTGGCTACATGTGGATTTGCACTCCCACACAATCTTGTTATTGTAAATGCAACGAATTTGAGATCTAATCACAAGATATTTTTAATGTATGTGCGATTATCCTTTGGATCTATCTCATCACTACAATATTGTTGTTTGTAGCTAGAAATGGGTATACCACCCTGTTTAGCCCCAAACAAGGATATGTTTTCTCCTCTTTGGGACAATCCAGTGAGGAAATAGATATCCTCGAGCTCAATTTCGAGTCAATGGTCACCAATGATGAAGCATTGGTCTTGAACTTCCCATGTATTTACTATCCATGTCATCAACTCTACTTGTGCTTTCATACCTTGGATGGCCCAGAAATTATATAAACCACATTTTTTTAGCACACACATCATTGTTGGATCATTCATAGCTTCATTTTTTATAGCCTCATGCTCACGTTCTCTCCACTCTAACATGGTGGAATAGCCTACAAATAAACATATTTGAAAGTTATAAACCATTGGAGTGTAAAACTTGAATCATTTCTAAGAGAATTTGTGAATTTTAAAACGGTCACGGTGCCTCCGCAGTTTTTTTGAGGAGACAGTCTGGACGTCCGCACGAGCTCCACACAAAAACTGCGGCAGCCTGATAGTCTTCTATGTAAAAAATTATCGAGGTCCGCAGGAAGTGCGCGCATGACCTGAGGACCCCCGAGAGCACATTTTTAAACATAAATTCCTCCCAAAAAATGAAATTAAAGCTAAAAAGGAGAAATGAAATGGATAGAAATGAAGAGTAAGATGATGTGGATTACCTGGTTTGGACGATTCATGGATTAGATGGTCGGTTCTCCCGATATTAGCTCCGGAACTTTTTTCCACAAGCTCTCAATTCACTGCTCTGAAGACAAAAGGTGAAAATTATTTTTTTTAACTCCTTTTTATAGTTTTTGAATGAATAAAATATTATATTTTATTTATTTTTCACTTTAAAAGGCTATTTTTCAATATTTTTACTTCTTGGAAATAGGTATGTGTAATATTTTGAGTTTTTGTGCAGGATACAGGTTTTTTGGTGAAAATAATTATTTTGACACTAAGTATAATTTTATCACTTTTTCGGGCTCTTGAAAATTACGAAAAAGTGAAACCATGGAGTTCTCTTTTAAGCCCGTTTCAGACTCTCTAATATGAAAATATCACTGAGTACTTGACTATTTGAACTCGTTAAAGGAAATGAACAATCATCCCTTCAGTATAAGTTTACCCCTTTTCCTTACTGAAATGGACTATTTACGAAAATGGTATACGTTGACTAATCATGGTCAATAGATTTTTTTCCTGTATTATTTTATCCTTTTGCGGCCTTGAGAGACTAAATTTACGAAAAATAACAACTACAGAGTTTACTTATGTTTTTCTTCTAACTCCCTAAAACTGAAAAACATTGAATTTCTCCTCTACTAGACTCGTGAAAATTTAACAGTAAAGGACCTGTCAATTACAAACAGAACCGAACCACTCCTTCTTAGGGTTCAATTTTAATACTAAGATGGACTCATCCAAAGGATGAGCTTACACAAACAAGTAAATGTTATCCTCCTCAAGCTTTTAAAAATTAAAGAGGTACTTGCCAGTAATGGTGAGGGAAAAAGAGAGAAAAAGAATCCAGTTATCACCCTTGTTTAGAAAAGCAGCATACCACTCTTGAACATGACACTTTCTCACACTTGTACCTGGGTTGGGAAATCCTTTGTCTAACAGTTAATCAAACCATATTGAAAGTATTCAGCCGGCTTCTAGGTATTAGATTTAGGTCAATTGTTGCCAAACCATCTGCATTGTCATTATGTGTTCAAGAGATAGTTCAAATAAACCATTCATTGCAAACATTTGTATCCATTCGCGTTGATCCCTGAGTCAGTCCTTGCAAATATTTCTTCAAAAATTGATCTAATGGTTTCGTGTTGTGGGCTTTCCTATGATGGGTCACTTTCTATCAACAATAGCTCATCATCTAGAAATTTGATCTAGAATCCTATTAGTACCTTCGGATCGGCATGCCCTAATGGCAGGTTTCTCGCCTTCGATGACAAGTTGCATCATTGACCTCTGATTGAATTATTCTATGAACTGTTCGACTGTAAATCATCATTCACACTTCATGGATTGTACTAGAGTACTTTGAGAGCCATTTTCGTTATTGGTGGTTTCTCTCACACTTGTTAACAGTTCACATCATTGACTGGTAATCAAGTGGTTTCTACCATGTTCGACTTCGACACAATCAATCGCATGGATATAATCGTACTAGTTCGGGAAGTGGAAATCAAGACCCTGGATCTAGTTTCCACCATCCAGGCTGCGAGGATTTTTATTATTCATGATATAGTAGAATACTTATGACAGATGGCTGCGCCCATACTATGTCTACTTTTGATGTAATATTAAAATCATATATGTACCAGAACATTTAGTTAGTTTTTATCTGAGTATGGGAATGCTTACCTCAGCGATGATATATATATATATATATATATATATATATATATATATATATATATATATATATATATATATATATATATATATATATGCTTGCATTGAATGCTTTTACAGGTTTTCGACCGGTGTGTCCACAATCCAATCCTCAGAATGATAAAGCACTTCACTCTTCAGAACAACCTTATACTTCACACTTTTGGGGGCAATCTGTTACACGTTATTTTTTCACCATGACATTTGAATTTCCATATAGGTCTATCACCACCTATATCATGCTCCCTTAGAAGTCAAAAACCTTAATGTTCCCAAACCAAGTCTTGGAATTGGAGAAAATATCATTAAAACCCTTAAAAGTCTACCTCTGCACGTTTTCTAGCCTTTTCCTGCGGGTTCCTGGATACTTGTTCTATAGCCTGCGGTAGCTCCCACACGTTCTGCTACTAAAACCTGTGGACCCCCGTAAAAATTAAAATAAAGGAAAAAGTAAATTCTAGAAGCCCAATTGGTTGAATATTCTCCCAACTAGAAGCTTCTAGAGGCGCGATCAGTTCGAGCTTTATCCCTCTACTCATGGAGCTTTATCCCTCCACTCATGGATATTATCCCTTGGACCATGGAGCTCAAATTCCTTCATGAGAGGAATCCATCCCCCTCTTCATGGAATCCATCCCCTTTCCCACAGCACACCGATGCCCTAGTACCCATGGTTCTTGGCATGTGAAGTGAAGCTTCGTCCTCCTCAATTATCTTCGGACATCATCACTAAGAGGCCCTTTGTTCTGATTCTCCTTTGGAGGAAGAACCTTCACATCTTTCCCCTTTGACTGAAAATTGGGCTTTTGCTGAAATGGAGCTCTTGCCCTTGGCAAAGAATCTTGTAAGTCTCTATCCCTCTCAATGGAATCTTGGACTGTAGTTGGTCTAGTGAACTCTACCATCCCATGTAGAGGCTTTGCTAGCCCATCAATGAACATATAAACTCTCCTAGAAGTAGATAAATCTGGCACCATGATGGAAAGTTTTAGAAATTCATAGATATAGGTCTCTGGATTACCTGACTTCTTGAGCTTGGCTAGCTCAACAAAAGCTACTTATGGATCTCTTCGATCAAATATTTCCACCAACCTCCGGGTGAATTCTGCATATGCAATCATATTTGCATGCTCTAATGTAGAAAGACCATGAAACCACCAATCATGTGCCTCACCCTCAAGATGCAGCGCTGCTGTCTTATTGGCTTCAATCTATGGTACTTGGTTCAACTAGAAATAGATTTATAGTTTCTCTACCCAAAACTTGGTTGTGCACTTGGATGATCCATCAAAAGAAGGAAAAAATAATCTACCCATAGTACACTACAGATCATTGCTCTGCATGTACCCTCCACTCCTATTGTTATTTCGGGGTCTCTTGTTGTCCTTGATCTGAGAGAACTCCTGAAAGCTCATATTCTCTTTGAATATTTGATTGAGACTCATACTATAGAAAATAATCTTCAAGAGTATCTTATTCTTGGGGTCTTCCACCTCCATTTTCTACTTCTAAGAATGAAGGCATAGTGGAGCATTGGGAAACTTGCTACTTTACTGGTTGCTCATACCAGTTTATGTCTGGTCTTTTATGACCTTCTACACCCCTAAAGATAGGCCAAACAACACCCCTCTCTATTCTATCCATTTGGAACTTGACTCATTTATCTTGTATAATGAAGATGACGTTGATGAATAAGTAAATGAAAATTAGAAAGAGCTAGGCTTACCAGAACAGTCAAACCAAATGAAAAATGAATAACTTGACAGCCAAAACTCTAGCAACCCTGAACAACAACATAATGGTGAAGCTGAACTTGAAACACTTTGGAACATGAGCTTTCATGGCTCTTGTGGCAAAGCTAGTTCAAAAGCAGGTGTTTGGATACATAACACCAATGAAGGCCACTCCTACAAACTATATTTTCAGTGCACAAACAATATTGCAGAGTATGAGGCTCTTCTCCTAGGATTACACTTGTTGAAAGACATAGGAGCCAAGAATATTTCTGTTCAAGGATATTTCGAGCCAATCATTAGAAAAATCAAGGGAGAATATTCAACCAAGAATCCTAGGCTAAGAGAATATAGGAATGCTGCCTTAGACCTCCTGAAAACTTTTGAGAAGTGTGAACTTACCTCCATCCCTAAAGCTCAAAACAACCTTTCCAATGAACTTGCCTTTGCTGCCAGCACTTTCCAAATACCCCATGCCAATGAACAATACACTGTAAAAGTCAAAAACAGACCTACAGTACCGGACAAAATATATTATTGGCAAGTGTTTGAGGGTGATAAACAAATTTATGATTTCCTGCAATCTAAGAATGAATTTGCAATACCAAAACCAAGCTTAGAGCATGAACAAGATTTCTAAAATGAAGAACAAACACCAAAAACAGAGCCATTTCCTAATGTTGATGTAAATCTGCTAGAACACTTTCATGAGGCAGAATTTTCTAGGGACACAGATCAAAAATACCTTGAGGTATTACAATGAAAATATAACTCATTACCAAGAGGTCTTACCCCCTTAGAAGATTTGTTTGACTTCAATGATGTTGCTAGGAAGCCAAAGATGGAAACCACCAAAACTAATGTAGAAGAATGTAACATAGGCAGCATAGAAGAACCCAAAATGATCAAGCTGACAAAACTCTGCCACCTCACATAAAACAGAAATACATAGAGTTGTTCAAAGAGATTAAAGATGTTTTTGCATGGGGATATGAAGACTTGAAATCCTGTTACACAAGCAGTATTCAACATAAGATTCCTCTCAAGGAAAACCAGAAACCATTCAAGCAAAAATTGAGAAGAATAAACCTCGTACTAGTTCCTCTAGTTGAGAAAGAGATTAAAAATATGTATGATGTTGGGATCATAGTCCCACTCAGGTACTCAGAATGGGTCTCAAACCTTGTGTCAGTAAGAAAGAAAACCGGGGATATTAGGCTATGCATAAACTTTAGAAACTTTAACAAAGCCTCCCTAAAGGAAAACTACCCTTTACCTAAGATGGATCATATACTGCAAAGGGTGGTAGGTTATAAGAGAATATCATTGCTTGATGGCTTCTCAGGTTACAATCAAGCACTAGTACTTCCAAGTGATCAGCACAAAACCGATTTCACAACACCTTGGGGCACATTCATTTATGTTAAAATGCCTTTTGGGTTGATGAATGTGGGGGCTACTTTTCAAAGAGCCATGGACATAGATTTTTCTAAAGACATAGGTTACTTCATAGTAATATGCCTTGATGACATCATTGTATATTCTAAAACTGATGAGGAACACCTAGTTCACTTGAGAAAAGTCTTTGAGAAATGTAGGAAGTATGGCCTATCTTTGAATCTTAAGAAAACATTGTTTTGTCTTCGAGAAGGAAAATTCTTAGGCCACATCATATCTGAAGAAGGGATAAAGATAGACCCCAAAATGATTGAAGGTATATTGCAGATAAGCCACCCTAGAAACATTAAAGACCTGCAATCTTTCATTGGAAAGATCAACTTCCTGAGAAGGTTCATACCAAACCTTGTTGAAATCCTAAGGAATATCACAAACATGTTGAAAAGAGAAGTAGGAATCAAGTGGACCATGGAAGACAAACAATCCTTTGAACTGGTAAAACAAGCACTCACCCAAACACCAGTTATAATCAGCCCTGACTTTACCAAGGATTTCTTCATTTTCTCCTTTGCATCAGAACAGATTATAGTTGTAGTATTGCTTTAAAATAACATGATGGGACAAGAATAGCCCATATCTTTCTTCAGCAAGGCATTGAGGGATGCACCTCTAAAGTATAACATCATGGAGAAACAAGCCTTTGCCTTGATCAAATCATTGAAAGACTTCAGAGTTTACATTTTGCACTCCCATGTCATTGCTTTTGTTCCACATACAGTTGTTAAAGACATTCTAAATCAGGACCCTGATGGTAAAAGGGGTAAGTGGATTGCTATTATCTTATAATATGATTTAGAAATCAGACCCACTAAACTGGTTAAAGGACAAGGACTCGCCAAACTCATGGTTGAAGAAAATTTTCAAGCATTAGACATAAACATGTTACAAGCATTAGACAAAAACATGTTACATTCTTTGGATGAACAAGAGGAACTGAAAACTCCACCCATTGAAGAAGCATTCCTGAACTCACTCTGGTATGCTGACATATTGTATGTACTTGTTAATCTAAATTCTCCTCCTGCTTTGTCCAAAACAAAAGCTAGATTCTTGAAATAAAAGGCTTTAAATTTCTACATTCTAGATAGAGCTTTGTATTGGAAAAATTTTGTTGGCATCTTGCTTAAATGTTTACTTGAAGATGATGCAGATAGAATCATGCATGAGTTTCATGAAGGAGAGTGTGGAGGTCATCTCTACTGGAAAACCACAGCCAACAAAATCCTTAGATATGGTTACTATTGGCCCACTCTTTTCCTTGACATACACAAGCTAGTTGTAACTTGCCATAAATGCCAAATATTTGATGGAAAGATAAAACTTCTACCTTTACCTCTACATCCTATCAGTGTTGAAGATCCTTTTAACAATGGGGTTTGGACTTCATTGGAGAAATCCACCCTGCCTCATCTGCCCAACACAAGTGGATCCTCACTGCTACTGATTATTTCACCAAGTGGATAGAATACATCCCTTCAAGGAATTCCACTGACTTAGTCATCATCAAATTCCTTGAAACCAACATCTTGTCCAGATTTGGTTGTCCAAGAAAGATCGTCACCAATAATGCTGCTACATTTAGGTCCAAGAGAATGGTGGACTTTTGCTACAAGTACCACATCACACTAGGGCACTCTATAGCTTATTACCCTCAAGATAATGGGCTAGCTGAGTCCTCTAACAAAATTTTTGTGAGCATCATCAAGAAGCTGCTGGAAGAGAACCAAAAGGCATGGCATAGCAAACTAGTGCATACACTATGGCCTGATAGAATAACAACCAAGAAATCAATCAATATGTCTCCCTATCAGTTAGTGTATGTCATGGATGCAGTTTTCCCAACATCCTTGGGAGTTTCGATGATGAAGCTTCTTCAAGAGGTACAATCAGAAGAGAATGATATTCAGAGGAGGCTAAACCAAACCATTCATTTGCAGCAGTCAAGGGAAGAAGTTTACAAAAGAACACAAGCAGTGCAAGAACATCAAGAAGATATTTGATAGAAAAACCAAATCCAATTATTTCCAGATTGGAGACAAGGTGTTGAAATGGGATTCAAGGAGAGAGGAAAAAGGCAAGCATGGAAAATTTGAAAATTGGTTGAAGGGTCCTTACATCATCCATTCAGTTAGAGGTAAAAATGCTTTCTTTTTACAAGGGCTGGATGAAGTAGAGTTATTTGAAGGTCCTGTAAAAGGCAGGATGCTCAAGCACTGTTTTTGTCAAAATTCCTAGTTTGAAGCTTTCATTCATTGTACATAACATTGATTGATGAAAAATCAGAAGAAGAAAAAAACACAAAAATAGAGAAAAGAAGAAAAAGAGGGCATAAAAAAGAATAGGTATAGCCCCATACCCAAAAAAGAGTATTGTTGAAAGTGTGCAAGCCTAAATGCCACTACTTGTTAAGAAAGAAGAGTCTTGTTCATTCATCTAGCCTAATCATGATTGAACATGTTTTAAATTTCTACTGATAGGTTAGTAAAAGAACACTTGTCAAACCATTTAAGCTTGGCTTGTCAGTAGATTAGATTAGGAAAATATTTTTGGTTCCTAAAGCATAAATCAGAACCAAAGGAGAATGAGAGGGATGCATAACCAATTCTGAATCACAGCCCTCATGTTTTCTAGTTTTTATTGTACAAAAATAATGTCTGTGTGCAGCTTGTTCAAATGCCACAGCCCATGGCAAATCATATTGCTTAATCCTGGTTTAGTCATGTTTTCAATTTCATGTCAGTAGGTTAGAGAATAAAGTTTGTAAAACGGCTTAATCTTGACAAATGAGTAGACTAGGTAGAGAATAAAAGAGTTCATTAGCCTAATCTAAACTCTTGGAAGTGATAATGGTACAAGTAGATAGTTTTTTATGCTTTCAAAAGAAAATAATGTCAAGGGTTTTCCAGTCCAAGTGCACCCAAAAGAAGAAAAAATGTTAGGCAAAGTATGATGGGTAGGTAGAAATGAGGTTGAAGCATACATGTCTTTCAGATTTTGAGATCATGGCTTAAAGAGAACATCAGCAAATGAAGGAAGAGGGATCTTCCAAGTACAAGTAAGGCACTGGTCTTCAAAACTCGAAGATTTAAACTTTGAGGTCTTGGACTCCTGAAAAGGAGCTGCCCTCCCCAAGTGGAGCCACTATTAGTCATCAATATTTTTTTCTATCTGTAGATGACTAAATATTGGTTATAGATTTCTAAAAACAAAATTCCCTGAATATTGTGAGTTTTAGAAATCTCACTACCTTCATTATCCTTATGTAAAATTTTCACTATTCTACCATTTTTCCATCCTATGGTCACCCTGCCACTCCTAAAGGACTCCTTATGGGCTTGTGCCACTCATCTCCATCCTTTTTTCCCACCTATAACCTCATTACTCTGTTTTTCCCCTTTCCCATCACTCCACTTTCTATCTAGGGTTACAAATCAGCTTATTCCTTCCCATGTTCACCAGGTTCCTCAAGCATTAATGGTCTCAAAACTATCTTTGTAGGCTCTTTAGATAAATAAAGTACATTTGATTTTGGATCTTCAATACACCACTTTTTTAATACTCTGTTTTTACACTTGAAGACCCCAAACCAAATTTCAGTCAAAGAGTAGGTCAAAGGATCCTCCCACTAGGTCAAAATTAGGGTTATCATATGGTCCAAGGTCAATCATTGGTTTTTCAGAGACTGCTTTTCTTTGTTAAAATATGGTTCAGAGATCTTAAATGTTGAGACATGGTTATTCAAGAAAAGATCTGAAAGTCTCAAAAGAATACTACCTTGTCAAATTCAAGTTCTACAAAAGGTAACTGTACTTAGAACTTCTGCAGGAGTGTCAAGAGGTCAATCAGCAAAAGAAATTGATAAGGTAAATGGTATGTTCCTAAAGGAAGACATCTTGCAGCAAGGAAGACAGGAAGCACTTGGTCTTAAGGAGAATCAGGGTTTTTGAGCTTGATTGGGCCAACAAGTGCCAAACAGTGAAACAAATGGCAGAAATGACCATGGAAGAGGTACACCAAGAAACCAAACATGAAGAGAAGTTTTTCAGAAATTATTGATAAAAAGGGGGAAAAGGTGAGGTGAAGTAGACGGAAATGAATGAACTTAAAAGGGCTATAGAAAATTTAGAAGACAACACTGATAATTATTTTCAAGCATTCCAAACACCTAGGGTTTTTGGAAGATGGTCAAAGAAGGTGAAAAGCATGTTTTTGTAATGTCCCAAAATGGGATTGCTTAGCAAGGCATGCCTGAAAAACACATTTTTCAGGAATGGCTACTACAATATTTGAAACCAATACCTGGATCCCTTAGATCAATTTATCTAAGACCAAAATCCAATAGGAGGCTCAAAAGAAATCACTCTAGGTGGGTTAAACAGGTCTCCCACACCTAGTTGTCTTGAAAAAGTGCCCAATGAAGGGGCTGCAGCAATGTAAGAACAAGAGATAGAGAAAGAGCGTTATTTTTATGAGCCTAGATACATGAAGATGCAAATAGCCAACAAGTGATGTTATAGTAGTAAAGATATTTCAAATCCTTGAGGTAATGACCTCTCAAGCCAGGCAATGCAAGCCTCAATAGAACATGTACAAGAAAATGAAGAACACTGCTACATATAGAAAGCCCAAGGCTATGACTACATAGTTTATAGGAGGCACTACTACAGAAATAATTTCAATACATAGATATGGAAATTTATGGCTCAAATAAAGTGGGGGGCAAAGCTCTAACCCTTGGAAAACAATATCAAGTCAATCCTGGAAGGATTGGTTGAAATACACAAAATGGAAAAATGTCGGAGTAGCAAGGCTGAGTAGTAGCTGCAACTCAAGAACTGGATGAAGATGGATGTAGATGATGCACCAGTTGAATATACCTCCTCCAAGGGATATTCCAAGTGAAAGGTTGATCCTAACACTAAAGATCTGACCCTCCAAGCCAATACTGCAACCCTCACTGCAGATACTAAATGAAAATAACGCAGTCAATGAGAGGGACTGCGTTGTAGGTGATGAAAAATGGTTGGCCTGATGCCAAATATGATGGGAATCAGCTCAAATTCTCCCTCACTAATCCTCCAAAGGTAAGAAGACTCCCTCCTCTGAAAAATAGCTCTGGAAGTGGTGTGGTAGAACCTCCACTGCAACACCCTACAACACAACATTCCCTGCTACAGGAATAATGCTATAGCTGAAGGAGGATGCTTGGCATAAAGCCTGAATGTGGAGAAAATGAAGAGCAAATCCCTCAAGAGGCCTCTCTTGAAAGGAGAAGGAATTCCTAAACAGGAATTCCTTGTGCTAAGCAACACTACAACTCTATTGAACAGCGAGAGAATTCACAAAGTCTAAACAGACAAGAAATCAATAATCTTCAACATGAGAAACAATGGTTGCCTTGCCCTCCTTTTAAACAAGTGAGATCCCTCTCGCCATTGGTCCCACTCATTAGGGTTTCATTCACAAAAGAAACCTCTTCCCATTCATACTGCGTTGTTTCTCTACGTGTCCTCCACCTTCTATCCTAGTGCTGTTGACTTGGTCAAAATTGACCTTGTCCACCTGCAAATGATCCATCCTGTTCACACATGAGGGTGTGAAATCCAGCTCCAATGATGATCCCCTTTCATACTATGAGGGATTTTACTTATATTTTTATTATGCATGGGCCTCCTTACCCATTTATTCTTCTCCTAAGTGAAATCAGCAAAAATTAATATTCCAATTTGTTGTAGGCAAATTTTGGAATATTACAGCCGTCCCCTCCCAAATGTTGCTTGTCCTCAAGCAACTTCAAGGATATAACTGAGAAGTTACCTCCAAGGCATGGAGACTGAAAATTATTGGGAAAAATTCTTCCCCAAGTGGATCCTCCATCCCCAAGCAATCATCCATACAAAATGAGTCACCTCCCAACATGGCAACTCCTAAAAACCTCCCTCCACCTTGAGCTCCGGAAATGAAGGTGGGCTGAAAATATGAATATGGTAAGCATCATAGCCTACCCCACAGTATCCTCCTCTCCACTTGTGATAAGTGTAGAGTGTGTGTTGATCTTGGCCTGCAATGGTATTTCCCTTAGGTGGCAAAATGAAGAACAATCCCCCAAGGATCTCCCCTCCAACATTGAAGAACAAGATGGCCCAAAACATTTCATCCATGATGAATAGGACATGGTCATCATAGAGTATCAAAATGATAAGTTTGCTGAAGGTTTTACATGATGATGCATGATACAAACAATGTCTCAAGAGGACACAGTGTAGTCTCGTCCACTGCAACTTCGGAAAATGGCATGGCAAGTAATATACAAAAATCATCACATCTACTAATGAATAGTAAATGGTTGAATGTGTCAACAATACATGATCAAACACTTGCCCATGTTTATACAATGGATGGCTATCAAACTCATGGCCCACCCCAAAATAAAACAAATATGTGGTTGTGGTGGCCATATCTCCTCCCATGCTCCCATTAGAACATCTAACTCATGTGTCAATTCCCCAATCATGCTCTCAACAAGAATAGAAACAATATCATAAAATGAAGACATGATCAGTACAAGAATGAAGGATATATTGATGGCTTCATGTGGTGCTTGAAGATACCAATAGTCTCCTAAGTATGTACACCGCAGTTTTACAAACTGCTACTTCAGAAAATTACAAGGAAAAATGTTTCTTGATACACTGTTAATCATGTATGTCATCATATGGCAAATAGTTGGATATAAAAACTAAACATACATGCAATGAGAAAAAATTTTCCCAAGGCCACATAAAATATGGTTGCCTCCATCATATGGTTTGGCCCAACATTGATCATGGAGCAATGTGAAAAGCTTGCCCTCTTGTGGAGCAATGCACTGCATAGTAATGGTAAGAGTATAGAAGTCAATAAATGTAAAAGCAGATTTCTTACCATATGCTGGAAGTAAGATGATACATGGATCCATGAGTGAGCCAGCACAGCCAAGCCTCTTGCTGCCCAGTGTCATATAATTGCAAGTAGCTTTCCAGCTTCTTGCTCATCAACCACATCCACTCAATCACTTGTGGATGTCTCCTCCTTTCCTTTCCCTTGGTACTCCTTTCATGAGGGCTACCCTTCTCCCAAACCAAATCTCTCCCCTTGTATTTCATGAAAGTTTGAAATGCAGCTCTTTGGATACCTCCTAGAGAATAACTCTCACCCATGACTATATTGAATCCACAAGGATCCAAATATGATGAAGATAACATCTCCTCTCCTCCATTGTTTGACAGCGTTGTTAATCTCTCCAATGATGTAGTGGCTATCTCATACTCCAACTCAAGGATGGTTTCATGGTTTTTCATAGAAGTGTCATGGTTTGTTTCATCCTCCAAAATTTCAAACTCCAGCCTCAAGGGATGTGTGCAACTCAACAGAGATGTATGAGGATGATGGTTCATCTCCTCCTTGAACCATTTACACAGCGCAGTGCAATCATGTTGCTCTAAATCAGCAATGTGTGTTGATTCTTGGTCATTAATAGGTGAGTTTCCACAATCCTCTAAATGATTTTCTGAAATAGAAAGTGGAACTTCAATCATACCTTGGTGGAACTAGGGATCTTCTTGTATGGCTGCCTCCTCCAATGATGGTGTGAGCTTCTCCTCCTTTTTTTTTTCTCCATCAAAGGTTTTGATCAACCTTTGAGTGAACTCTGCAAAAGTATTCACCCTTGCATGGCTCAAGTGGCTGAACCACCAAACATTAGCTTCACCCTCCAAGCGCAACGCTGCAACTTCCACTGCTTCCCTCTCTACCACTGGATGTAGTAGGAAGAATGCCTCAAGCTTTCTTGCCCAAGCTCTTTCTGTAGTTGACCCCTCAAATGTAGACAATAGGAATATATTGCCTTTAATCTCCCTTTTTCTGCAGGGCCTCCTCTCCTCCTTCTGCTGAATAAACTGTGGGAGGGCTATAATATCCTTGAAAGCTCTAGAATGGGATTTGTATTCACCCAGGTATTGACTTAGAACCTGATGATCCAAGTATCTTTCATGCTTGTCTTCTTCTTCTTCATGAGAATAAGAAGTGCATGGTCCTTCCTCTTATTTTTGCTCCTCCTCTTTGGAGAGGCTCTTCTTAGTTTTGAAAATTGATGAGAGTAATCTCATCTTCTTCATCATTATTATATTCTTCTATCTTCTTAGGCTGAGCCAAGAAAGATGCTCTGATACCACTGTAATATCCCAAAATCGGATTGCTCAGCAAGGCATGCCTGAAAAATGCATTTCTCAGGAATGGCTGCTACAGGGTTAGAAACCAAGACCTGGATCCCTTATATAAATGTATCTAAGACCAAAATTCAAGAGGAGGCTCAAAATAAATCACTCTAGGTGGGTTAAACAGGTCTCCCACACCTAGTTGTCTTGAAAAAGTGCCCAATGAAGGGGCTGCAGCAATGTAAGAAAAAGAGATAGAGAAACAGCCTTATTTTTATGAGCCTAGATACATGAAGATGCAAATAGCCAACAAGTGATGTTATAGCAGTAAAGAGAGTACAAATCCTTGAGGTAATTATCACTCAAGCCAGGCAATGCAAGCCTCAATAGAACATGTACAAGAAAATGAAGAACATTGCAACATATAGAAAGCCCAAGGCTATAACTACGCAATTTATAGGAGGCACTACTACAGAAATAATTTCAATACATAGATATGGAAATTTATGGCTCAAATAAAGTGGGGAGCAAAGCTCTAACCCCTAGAAAACAATATCAAGTCAATCCTGGAAGGATTGGCTGAAATATACAAAATGGAAAAATGTCAGTGTAGCAGGGCTGAGTAGTAGCTGCAACTCAAGAACTAGATGGAGATGGCTACAGATGATGCACCAATTGAATATAAATCCTCTAAGGGATCTTCCAAGTGAAAGTTTGATCCTAACACTGAAGATCTGATCCTCCAAACCAATACTGCAACCCTCACTGCAGATACTCAATGAAAATAACGCAGTGAATGAGAGGGATTGCGATGTAGGTGATGAAAAATGGTTGGAATGATGCCAAATATGATGGGAATCAACTCAAATTCTCCCTTGCTAAGCATCCAAAGGTAAGGAGACTCCCTCCTCTGAAAAATAGCTCCGGAAGTGGTGTTGTAGAACCTCCACTGCAACACCCTGCAACACAACGTTTCGTGCTACAGGAATAACTTTGTAGCTGAAGGAGGATGCTTGGCCTCAAGCCTTAATGTGGAGAAAATGAAGAGAAACTCCCTCAAGAGGCCTCTCTTGAAAGGATAAGGAATTCCTAAACAGGAATGCCTTGTGCTAAGCAACACTGCAACTCTACTGAACATCAGGAGAATGCACAAAGTATAAACAGACAAGAAATCAATAATCTTCAACATGAGAAACAATGGCTGCCTTGCCCTCCTTTTAAAAAAGTGAGATCCCTCTCACCATGGGTCCCACTCATTATGGTTTCCTTCACCAAAGAAACCTCTTCCCATTCATACTACGGTGTTTCTCTAAGTGTCCTCCACCTTCTATCCCAGCGTTGTTGACTTGGTCAAACTTGACCTTGTCCACCTTCAAATGATGTTGTTCACACATGAGGATGTGAAATCCAGCTCCAATGATGATCCCCTTTCGTAATATGAGGGATTTTACTTAGATTTTTATTATTCATGGGCCTCCTTACCCATTTTTTCTTCTCCTAAGTGAAATCAGCAAAAATTAATATTCCAATCTGTTGTAGGCAAATTTTGGAAAATTACAGTTTTGAACTCCATGATAACAACAAATGGATTCTGAAGATGTCTCTATTAGAAAATATTCCAAACTTGTCCAAAGAATTTTTTTCATGTTGTTATCACCAAAATCATACCTGATTGGCTGCTAATCAGACAACTTCAGTGTAACTATATCAAACCAATCTTGTGACTAAGGCTTAGCCTCCTCAGTCTGAGAGGGCTCTCTCAAGGGTTAATGATATGGAATAAAGATATAGATATATGGATAACTCTATTATTTGTATTTTGGTTTAGGTTGAAAATATGAATGCTTGCTACCATTGGGCTATGGAGTCAGTGACAGGGATAAATATGACAAAGGCTCTCCTTATGGAAGCTGAGGCTTGTATATATTTCAATGAAATATTAACACATTCAGGAAAATCCCAATAACTTGAGGTTCAAAGGAATTCAGAGCATGTGACACACGAATTCTAAGTAATGAGACATCAAGGTATTGAAATCAAAATACTCAAAGAGATTCACCATAGCTTAATACTTAAATGAAGTCATAGCATGAACAATCATGAATTCTGAGTAATAAGCATTAAGACATTGGAAGAAAACATTTCGAAAGATAGGAAAGAAACTCATTTTACCATAACTTAATACTTAAAGGAAGTCATAGCATGAAAAATCATGAATTCTGAGTAATAAGAATTAAGGCATTGGAAGAAAACATTTCGAAAGATAGGACAAAAACTCATTGAAATATAATAAGAATCTCAGGTGAAGAAAAGTGGTATTGTTACTGTATATATCAGAAACTCCAAAGCTTTACAATAAAATAGTCTATTGAGATAACATTTTCCAACCCTCTATACATCGAAGTACTCACTACTTATAGGAATCTAGCCTTTACATTCAATCTGCCAAGTGGTTATATCATTAAACTCTATTAATGACACCAAATCTAAGTACTAACTAAATATTTAAAGCTAGAACTAACACCTTTCGAATTAGGAATTAGAGTCCTACTATGACTAAAACACCTACTTATTACATTTTAATCTAAAGATGATCCAAATCTTCCTCGAAAGGAATCATGTCTTTCAACCATAATGGCCATAAACAAAACATTAATACTCTGACTATCTTCATGCAACTACTCTGCCTACTATTAAGGAGCTGTCAGTTTGATGATATGGCAACATAGTGAGCTGGTATCTTCGAACTGTATCCATAAAAAAATATCTCCACTTAGCAATATTCTGATCTGATACTTTTTATCATTGCCCTGATACTCTTTGTCATTCCTCATGGAGAAAATATTTGAAATAGTCATTTACCTTTCACCTTCTTCCAAAAATTGACCTTGTTGTCAAAACAGAGTTTTGAGCCACTTTCGTAGCAAAAATAAAAAAAGGTCACCTATGATAATCTTCTGCTACTCTTGACCATTGGAGGGTGTTAAGTGATCAAAAAAAGATAAACACAACCCTCATAGCTCTTTAACCATGTCATTTTAAGTGGTTTAAAACCAAAAGAATTCTTCAGAAATTCTGCAGCAAAAACTGGGCTTCAAGCCTGGCATACGCTGTGGAATTGCCTAATTTTTCAGAGACTTGACAAAACTTAGGATTTGGGCTCTGAAAAGATCCATGAATATACCTACATGTAAACTATGATAATATAAGACAAAAAAGGTCTATAATCCATTGTTACCTTCTTATTTACTAGCAGTTTCTTCATGAGCAACTTCAATAGTTTTTTCCATAGCTCCTCTTTCCAAATCTTTCTTCTCTAATTCTGTCTTCATCATCTCCATATTTTCTTTCAACTCTTTGACTTGTATCTGAAGACTTTTCCTCTCTACCTGTAACCATAAATTCCTCTTCCTTATGTGTGTCATCATGATGCTTAAAGGCTGTGATTTCTTCAACAAGTTTTTGGCCTTTCCAATAGATTTTAAAAAATGAGTAACCTAATCATTCACTTTCTTTTCCACCTCATCTATCATTTTTTTATCTTGCTTGTATATTTCTAGCTCTCTCTTTGTTTCATACAACTCTTCCCTATCTGCTTTTAATTTTTCTTCAAGAAACTCTTTTTCAGTTTTCTCTATGACTTTTTCCTTTCCCTTTATATTTTTTACTGTTTCTTCCTTATCTTTCAGTTGTCCCTTTGGAAAATTTTCCTCAGATTTCTTCTGAATATTTATTTTAGATTGACCTTTCTTTTCTTTAGTAACCTCTGTCTCAATAGGAGATATGACTATGACTTCTTGTACTGCTGCCCTTTTTTCTTTATCTCCCTTCTGCTGCTTATTTCCAATGGTGATAGTCTCAGAAATCTGTGATCTAGTGAAAGGCTTTCTAGGTTTAAAAAGAGAACTTGAATCCTCTGATGAAAAATCTAATTTCTTGGCCATAAGCCCCTTCCTTAATCTTATATCCTTCTACCTCATTTTCTTTCACTACAGGGGTTTCTGCAATGTCTATAGCCTATAAGATGTCTTCAAGCCTGCCTTTACCTCCAATAGTTTCCTTTGTGCTTCTTTTTTACCTTTTTGCTACAAGTTTAGTCTTGATAATTATGTCATGCTTTTTAGCATGCTTACTAGTTTCTGGATGTGGTGTTGCCTCTTGGATGAAATTAGCTTCTACTTCTACGTCTTTGGTTGTAGCTTTTAAACCTTCTTGTTGATTCCCTTCTACGTCTGCAGTAGTATTCAGCTCTTGCTTAGAAGAAGTATTTTTGAGTTTAGAAGCTTTCCTTGGAGATAAAACATCCATTTCATACCCATTCATAAACAAGAAAGATGCCCAGTCCCTATCTATTTTATTTAATTTTTCCAGTACTAGTAATTTCATCAATCCATGGTGAAAGACGGAAGTTTTTCTTGTTTCAGGTCTACCTTGCACTTTGTCTGCCATTTTTCCAAGGCTTCTAAAAAGGTGAAAAGGAATATCTATCAGCTTTTTCCCTGTAAAATGAAGCAACAGATTGAAGTGATACATGTAGATTGTATGGAATCTACCTTCACATGTAAAGTATTTATGTATGACTGTCAATAACTTAGAGTAGTTATCTCTAAGGCAAGTTATGGGAATCCCTACAGTCATATTTATCCCCACATGTTCAGGATTTATATAATCATCACAACTCTTTAAATCGAACTTTTTAGCTTTAAACCATTCTTCTCTGGTCCTAGGAATCCTTATTGCTTGAGAAATTCTATCAGGGGATTTGGCACATGAAGAAAACCAACCTTTGTAGATGTTCCTTTGAAATTGAGTACAAAGTCTTGTGATACCTATTTGTGATGACCTTGCAACCTTTGATAGAACTGAATGCATCCTTCTCTTGTAAAAAATTACATGAAATATGGATCTTCCATGATTAATCTTGGACTTGTAGGCTCGTACCTGAATGGTAGGCCTCCTTTATTAACTTTCTTTGGTGTATCCATTTTCTTCTTGTTTTGCAGTGGTGGCCTTCTTTGGATATTTACACCTGTTCAGTAAAAGCCTTTGATGACAGAGATATGTTATGGTAAAAGAGGGCTGACATGACAGAGGATTTCTACGGGAGATGGAAATGACAGCAAGCTGCTTTGGTAGCAGCTTACGAGAGCAAAAAATAAAGCTTGAGGAATGAGGAAGGGATTCGAAAAAATGAGATGAGAATTATTAAGAAAATGGTGGTCGATGCCAAAACATGCATAAGTTTTTCAATGATGACCCTATTATGACAGCATGACCTCGAAACCCTCAAATCTTAACAACTCATAATTATGCAGAAAACCGTTATAGGATGACACGCTTTCGTGGCGCATTTAGCCTTACAAGTGTCAGTTTCGCTACAAAATTACTAGGTGTTTCCACAGCAAAAACTGTTTATTTTAGTACTAAAATCACTGCGGACTCAGAAAAATTCTGATAGGTGGACAGATTTGACATTTTAGGTCAATTTAAAGTATCTATTCAAGATTTGTTCCTATGATATGATTGAGATAATCCCTAGCAACTTAAACAATCTTTGAAGCTTATACTAATCATAAAATTTATCATTTCATGATGCTATGCATTCTAACCAATGTAAATACAAACTTGACACATTTCAAGTTATGATTTTGAAAATTTAGAGTGTGATAACACATGCCAAAAATGATCAATAGGTAATTTGAGCTCCATGGTTCAGGTAAAGAAATATTTAGAAGCCACCAGTGAGTGTAAACATCCCAAATTTTTCCAAGGTAAAATGTCTCACTGCCTCAAGAACAAGGATGTAAAGAGTATCAGTAAGAAAGGCAAAGTCAAAAGTTTTCAATCACTTGCAAAGAAAAAGATGAGTTGACTTTAGGTTGAAGATACTAGGGTGTGGAAGCATCCTAAAAAGTTGCAAAGCTCAACCTGTCATGCCTAGAGACTATCAATAAGAAAGGTAAACTCAATATTTTCAGGCACCTACAAATCAGAAGTGGCCAAAGAAGGTAAAAGGCATAGTTTGAATTCCATGGTGTAGGCAGAGGAGAGTTTTGAAGGTCTTGATATGTGAAATCCTCCCAGAGATGTTTAATGAGCTTGTTATGCTTCAAGGAGCAACAAGAAGGTCAAATTTCATTATCTCAGTCACCTACAAAGTAGCAGTTATCGAAGGGATGAAAAACCTGATGTTGACCTCCAAGGAGGAAATAAAATATGTTTTTAAAGCTACTCCTGTGTAAAGATTCCAAACTTATCAAAAGTGAGTTTTCATGCCTAAATAATCAAAGGATGAGATTAAACTTCATGGTGCAGACAAAAGAGGTTTTAAAGGCTGTTGTTGTGTCAAGATGAATTGGTCAGATACTCTAGGGTTAAAAAAAGAGCAAGTTTCATAACTCAAGCAAACCTGTAAAGAAAAAAAGGTCAGAGAGTTAGTGACAAAGGAATATCAGTAAAAAATGAAAGAGGCTTAAGAACATTAGGAAAGTGGGTTGTAAAAGATTAATTTAAAATCCTTGAGCTTATATAAAGTCATTTCAAAACTTCAGAAAAATCATTGTTCACATGCAAAAAGTTGGAAACGTTCACGAGAAAAAAGTCTGAGTTTTCAAGGGAAATCAGGCAAATTTTTTGAGGCATTGCGTGTTTAGGTCGGCACTACACACCTGGAGTCGGGCGTTACGCCCTTGGAAAAAACCTCCGTTCATTTTATTAAGGTGTTGCGCGCTTGCCCAATTTACCTGACAGGCCCGGTAAAGAACCTTGGCACTGTGCCTTTGCCTGACCCGACTCACTGGTTGCCTGAGCGATGCACGCTTGGCCAGGAAGGCCTCCTCCACCCTGCAAGCACCCAAATCAACTCGAGATCTCTTCAAAATGCCTCCAAAGGTTTTTCAAGCATCTTTAAGGGGTAAGTACAGGACATCAACTCCTCTCCAAGTTTTTTGTTATCATTTTATTAAAGGAATGGGACCCTAAGGATATAACCTAAATTTCATGCTTAAATCACTGATTAAGCCTCCCTCATCTACCTATAAGGAAATATCAGTCAAAACAGGGGTAAATTGAGGTGGTTGCATTGGTTTGAAATTGGTCATCCATAAAATCTTAACATAATAGCTATGTCCCATACACTGCAAACAATTTGATCTTACATTGCCCTCTTTCATTTTAAATTGACATAAGTGCAAGGTGTGGTAAAGCAGAGTTTTTACAAATCAGCAAGGGGTGGTCATCATTTTTTTTCTAGCCTCTCAGTCAGCCTGCTATACCTACACACTCTCTCATTTCATTCACTTACAGAAAGCTGCCTTTTTATCGCCACTCCATTACCCTCTTCCATATCAGTTTCATAAGCAGTGCTAGGGTTTCAAAGGCAGAATTCTTGAAATTTCAAGAGAAGGGGATAGTGGTAGTGAAGGAGAAGGCCAAGTGCCAAGGAGGCATCAACACAAAGGTGGAAAAATAAATAGGTTTGAACCCCTCAACACCTTAGAGCTAATGGCCTCTCCCATGATTGTTTCATGTTTCTAGAATGTGGGATGTTTTGATTTTTGTGAAAGGATAAGACATGTACAAAACCACCCTGAGCTTACGAGGATATTCATACTTAACTTGCATGAGAAACAAATTAACCTTGCAGGAGTGACCTTTGAGCTATTCTCAGATGCTATTGCCAATTCCACAGGCATACCTAGTGTAGGGGAGAAATGGTTCAAACAGGCCAATCTTGACATGAGCTACTATGAACCCCTCCTAAAGCCTATATACAAAGACAAATGAAAATCCATTTTTCCTTTCTCACATTTGTTATAGATATATGCACCTTTGATGAGAGTTATCATGAAATATTTTACATGTGAAGGAAGGTTCTCCAGGATTTACTCCTATCATATTAGGCTGCTGATGCACTTTAATAGGGTTAGGATACTACACCTACCCTATTACCTCTACAGAAGCATTGACAAGATGTCCTATATTGTATAGAAGAGAGATTTCCCTCAGCAGATACAAATATTTTTTCATCACTCTTTGATCAAGATGGTTGTGTTGCACGAATTACAGCAGAAGGGTGTCCCATGGGAGTTTTTCATTGCCCATGAAGTGTTCACCAGTCCACAGGCCCATGATAAAGATAGGTCAGAGGAGGTAGATATGAGTGAAGAAGAATAAAATGACGCTGATATCAGTGAAACAAATATCAGTGAGGCAGAAGAAGGTAGTGAAGAAGACAATAGTTCAAAAAGCAATGATGACAGTGATGAAACATAATTCAGTGGATTAGATAAGGGAAATGAGGAAGAGCAGCAATCATGATGGCCATGATATCAGTGAGGATGATGAAAATAAGGCTAATAACAGTAAGGAGGATATCAACAGTGAGTAATAGGTTAGTGATAAGGCAAAGAGCCATAAAGAAAGCAATGGTGAAAAGGGCAATGATAATGATGATGATGATGATGATGTCAGTGATAAAACAGAGAGCAGCAAAGATGATAGTGGGTTAAAAGGCCATGACAGCAATGGTGATACCAATGATGAAGGCAGCCATAAGAGATGTACTGATGAGAGCCATGAAGACAGTGAGGATACCCATGATGATGGCATTCATGGTGGCAGCAACACTTAAGACACTAAAATGAGAAAAATTCAACCTTTTCCTTTAATTTACCAAAGGGGAAGTAGGCATGTGTTTGCTACCCTCAAGAGGCAAGGGGGCATGCCTTCTACTTCAACCACGCAGCTTGAAAAAGGAAAAGAGAAGGTCGTGGATGAAAAAGAAGAAGACCAACATGAGACTAAACAAGAATTTGAACTCATTCATGTTGACAACGATGATGAAAATGAGGCAAGGATCTCAAGCATTTTGCTCAAAGGTAAAGATGCCCAAATCAAATATTTGCAAGCCAATATAACTAGGGCTACGAATGTCATCCACTGGGTTGAAAAGAAACAGTTGGAGGCACAAAAGGCCATTTATGAGTCAGGGCAATCAAAGCCCATAAAGAGGCTAAAAGGACAAAGGTTAGGCTAGATGAGGTCTTGGGTGTTTTTTATGAAAGTGAAGATGAAGAGGGACAGTTATCTAGGAAAAGACCAGGAACAATTGGTTTGAGGAAGGCCTTAGCCAAGGAGAAGGAGCAAGAAATAGCATTGGCAGAGCAGCTCACTCCAAGTGAGCTACTTTCCATGGAGATAGAGTGTGATCACGAACCCTGGTTAGAGAGGGCTAATATACACTTGGAGGATCAGCTAGAAAACATACAAGGAGACCTTGGCCTTCAGAAGAAAATGGCAAAGCATTATGCCTTAAGAAATCAAATTGCAAGGGCTAAGCTCAAAAGAGCCCTTGCTAAAATTCAAGCTCTCAAGGAGGCCAAAGGAAATAAAAACATTGAAATCCTTGTTGATGCTTCCCTACAGGCATCCCAAACACCATAAGCAAGGCAAATTCAAAATTTTGGCAACTTTTGATAATTTTGGTTTTTTACTGTTTTGGAGGGCCAAGGGCGCAGCGCACCTTGCACTGCACTCTTTTTTGGGAAAATTTCTTGAGGATTGGCTTACATTTTTGGGTTCATATTTCCAAGTACATCACACACACAAAATTTCAGATCATTTGGAGCATATTTGGTCCTCGAAAAGGGTCAAAAACAAGCAAAAATTCACCATTCTGCCCTATTTTCAGAGATGGCGCTACACCCTGAGAAGTCTTGGGAGATTTAGTTTTTGGATAGGAAAATGGACTCCAAATGGAAAAATTAAGGCAGTTTTGGAAATTATACTTGACAAGATTTCCAACGAGCTAACACGGAGCTCATTTGGACACCGAGAAGGCCTTCAAAACTCAGCTGCAAGGTGGCCTATTTTTTCGGTGCAGGCGCTGCACCCTTGGACCTCAATGTTGCGCCCCTGCCTGTAATGTCAAAAAAACACACTTGAAGATATTTTGGAGTTATTGAGGAGCCTTAAAGTCATTTTTTTCCAAAGTTAGGTGTTAGAAGTTATTTTTCATTTATTACATTAGATATTTTGTGCCTTGGGCCTTGCATGGTCTTAATGCACAAAAATGGAATTTATGATGTATTTGTGACATTTTGGAAACCCTAGTTATGGTTTTGGTCCTCCTTGCTTGTTAAATACAGGATTTAGGCCTCATTGTACATGTTGGATGATTATTAAGAATAAAATCATAGATTTGAGATTGGAGAGAAATTGGCTTTGGTTTTTGTGGATGGATTGATTTTCTTGACCATGGAGTAGGCTCACTTGCAGGATTCATGAGCATAGTTAATGGTGATGTGTTCCTTATTCAGTACTTTTTTCCTTATGTTATATTTTTGTCCCTTCTTTATCATGCAATAGGACAGAGATTTTAGGTTAAGAAATGTTGTTTAGAGGCGCCTTAGCACTGTGTGCTTCATATTGTTTGTATGTTTTCCTCTACTAGGTCAGATTAGAGAATTCTTGAATTCTCTCTAGTCCCACTTATTTTGTTTATCTCAAGAATGATTCAATGAAGCAAATGTCAAAGTAGCTTTATGGTTAGCCCTGCTCTTTGGTTTAACTTAAACATTGTTTTTGAGGTCTTTTACTTTGAAGTATTGATAAATAGGTTTGATTGAAGAGGTCTATGGTTTGCCCTACCCTTTGTTCATCTTAAATGGTTGCTTTGGAGGTCTCTATAGTTTTATTAAAGAAATTAGGAGTTCCCTGCTCTTTTATATTTACTATATGTTATCTTAGATGTTTTTCTTTGCCTGAAGGTGAAATCACTAGAGGACTTACATGTTTTTTGCTCTCTATGGTTCACTGAAATGTTGCCTTAATGTCTACTTGCTAGGGTTTAGTCAAAGAAATCATTGGTATGCCCTGTCTTTGATTATTTCTTCATGCATAGTGATTTTAAAGGTCATTCTTGTTAAAGGATTTGTCAAACGATTCTTAACTTCCCTTTGCACCTACTATGTTCACAATTTGATATTCACTACATTCACATAAACTTTTATATCCATTTGACTTTGTTAGACTTTCCCTGTGATACACCCTAGACCTATTGTCAAAATTTTCAAGACATTTTGTATACTCCATAGCCCAATGGTTTAAACACTCTCACTCTATCTAATCTGCTTGACAACCTACCCAAACAAACAAACAAACCCTAATCCTTATAACTAGCCTAAAATCAAAACTTAAAAGCTATCAAGTTACACCTTTCATACAAATATAGAGAGAGCCCTCTCTGAGTCCAGGAAGGCTAGGTCCTAAGGCTCCAAATACTGGTATGATGTTACCCTTGTACATTTGGTCTTGCCAATCTAACAAATTACGGGGACCTAACATAATGGCGATCACGGTGGTACTCTGAGTCAGTAGCATCCTAAGTATACCTTAAAGACTCTCAAATCCCTGTCAAACTTAGAAAATCAAGTGTTAGCCAAGAGTAGTATCTAATTTATTCACCATACTAGCAACATGATGGCTTAACTGGAGAAAACTCATTAAATCTTAGTGTCACATAAGAAACCCATAAAACCCAAAACATCTCTAGGTTGGTTTTTGAATTGTTGATGGTGGACAACAAGCCAACCCTAAAAGCAGTAAACCTCATCCACCCGGCGACTCCACTAGCCTCCAGTAGGCCTACTAACTCCACTAGTTTTCATAGACTCCCCTGGGAATGCACTAACCAGTCATAACAGTCTAAACCCAGTCACTCATTGTGTGAGCTTAGTACCCTTGCAGATAGGTATGTTTTCAAAACACTCCTAAACTTCCAGCCTCTCTGCATTATTAGGACTGAAAACTGGCTTTGTAAAGGATAAGCACCAAATCTCACCTTGACCCTAACCCTCCTACCATAGTTGATGACCCAGAAAATATTTTGTGGAAAAATTCTAGGACCGAAGATTCAACTATTGTTAGGATCATTCACAAAGCAAGTTTCGTCCCTGAAAACCTCACAGCCTTGCAAGATCCCCAAATTGACTTATATTATAGAAAAAACCTTTTTAGAACTAAGTCTCAGAGTGGGATAGACCAGACAGACCTTGAGTCCATATATTTGCAGCAGATTCCTAGTAGAGAAGCATGATCACCTTCCACTCCTCCTGATTTTCATCTTCTCCACAACTTTGGCTCTTTTCATTCCAAATCAGCTCAATCTCAACTTCTTGGTCCAAGTACATCTGCCACCCCCATTCACACATCTAGTGTGAAAACCACTCCACTTCATCCTACACCTCCTCTCACAAACCCTCCCTGGGTTCCTTTACCTCCAATCATGGCAGCATGGTTTTCCCCATTGGTTCTACCCCAACCTTTACTGCCCATGCCTCAAGACTACCAATCCAAAATCCCTCACTTTACTGGAGATGACTCTACCACTACCCAACAGTATGTAGATAGGATGAATGATGCCTTTGACTATCAAGAGATAGAAGAGGAGCCCATAAAAATGAGAATGTTTGCCCAAAGCTTAGGAGGAGAAGCAAAGAAATGGTTCAAAAACTTAACTCCTAATAGCATACATGACCTCCCTTCCCTTTATCAAACATTTATAAACAAGTGGGATATTAAGAAAAACCCTCTTCAAATCCTCTCAGAGTATAACAACCTTAAGAGAAATTTCGGGGAAAGTGTCCAAGACTACTGCACTAGGTTCAATAGTGTATACAATGCACTCCCACCTCACGTGAAACCTCCATAAGGCATAGCCTTAGTAAAGTTTCCAAAGGGTTTTGATCCAGACATGGCCTACCAATTGAGAGAAATAGATCCCCTAACTTTAGAAGACATGCAAAGGGGAGTTGTGAGTGTAGAAGCCAATTTAATTGATAAAAGGGCTAGGATGAGGGCAGAAAACAAAGTCACATACAAAGAGGAAACCATAACTTCCACCTCTGATGCTAAAATTGAAAATCTAGTGAGGGTAATGGAAATAATTATGGAGAGGATCAACTTGAATGAAAGAGCGCCTCCTATGTAAAACCAAGCAAATCCCAAAAATAGAAATAGAAACCAAAACTTCAGAAGAGACCCTCCTCAAAACAGACAAAGATACAATGACCAAAAAATCAGGCCTTCTTTCCAAGACAACTATGTAGATGAAGAGGAAAGAGAGACTGAAGAGCTGGAAGAAAACCATGTGAATCTGATAGGTTCTGACAATGAGGGTGATGTTTTTCTCATAGAAGAAGAACAAGGTATATTTTCCTCAAATCAAACTAAAACAAACTATGTGGATTCTTAAGACTACAAATTAGGATTTGAAAATGCTATTATGGAGGTTCATAGGCAGTATAACCTTAGGAGCAAGAAAAACCAAGATGCCTCCAAGAAAAACAAAATAGAAACTGCTATTAAGAAGACCCCTGAAAACATCCTTAAAAGGACAACAGAAAACACCGACACCATGGCTAAGAAATCTGATCAAAACAAAGTCAAAACCAGCCAGCATAATGGTGACCCAAGCTGCCCTAGTACATCAACTAGTGGCCCTATAAAAACTGCTCTAACTGACATTCCCAATAAAATTCAGCCAACTAAGGTTACTGAAAAGACTATGTGTGATAGGACTGATGTAAATATACCAAGAACACTAGTGCCTTTCAATTTTGAGGGAGAGATTTCCAAGATCAAAATAAGCATACCTCTTACTGAACTAGTAACTCAGGATGTATATAGGTCCCAAGTTTTGAAATCTTTGAACATAGGGAATGACACCGACACTCTAAACTTGACTGATGACAAGCCTAAACTGTTGTTTGGACCTGAGGTAGAGGGAAAATATCAAGAAGGAGTTGTACCTCCTTTCTATGTTAGCTTAAACATTCATGAAAAAATCTTGCACAATGTTATGCTAGACTCCGGTGCCTCACACAATCTCATGCCCAAGGTGGTGATGGAGATATTAGGCCTCGAAATAACCAAACCTTACAAAGACTTGTACTCTTTCGATTCAAGTAGAGTCAAATTTTTGGGTCTAATCAAGGATCTATGTGTCAATCTGGCACAAATACCAGTTAAGAGCCTAGTCATGGACATAGTGGTTGATGAAATTACCCCGAAGTATGGCATGATTTTATCTATATCATGGGGAGCCAAACTTCAAGGAAACCTCCAAATGGCCATGTCATATGCTACCATCCCAGTCTTTAACCAAACAAGGAGATTGTATTGGGAATCTCACATGAAATATATGGTCAGCAGCCAAGATAGGCCAAACAACACCCCTCTTTATTCTATCCATTCAGAACTTGACTCATTTATATTGTATAATGAAGATGACATTGATGAACAAGTAAATGAAAATGATAAATATCTAGGCTTACCAGAACAGTCAAACCAAATGCAAAATGAAGAACTTGACAGCCAAAACTCTAGCAGCCCTGAACAACAACATAATGGCAAAGTTGAACTTGAAACACTTTTGAATATGAGCTTTGATGGCTCTTGTGGTAATGCTGGTTTAGGAGCAGGTGTTTGGATACATAACACCAATGAAGGCCACTCCTAAAAACTATATTTTCAGTGCACAAACAATATTGCAGAGTATGAGGCTCTTCTCCTAGGATTACACTTGTTGAAAGACATAGGATCCAAGAAGATTTATTTTCAAGGAGATTCCGAGCTAATTATTATACAAATCAAGGGAGAATATTTAGCCAAGAATCATAGGCTAAGAGAATATAGGAATGCTGCCTTAGACCTCCTGAAAAATTTTAAGTATGAACTTACCTCCATCCCTAGAGCTCAAAATAGCCTTGCTAATGAACTTGCCTTTGCTGCCAGCACTTTCCAAATACCCCATGCCAATGAACAATACACTGTAAAAGTCAAAAACAGACCTACAGTACCAGACAACATAGATTATTGGCAAGTGTTTGAGGGTGATAAACAAATTGATGATTTCTTGCAATCTAAGAATGAATTTTCAATACCAAAACCAAGCTTATAGCATGAACAAGATTTCCCAAATGAAGAACAAACACCAAAAACAAAGGCATTTCCTAATGTTGAAGTAAATCTGCTAGAGCACTTTCATGAGGCATAATTTTCTAGGGACCTGGATCAAAAATAACTTGAGCTATTACAATGAAAATATAACTCATTACCAAGAGGTCTTACCCCCTTAGAAGATTTTTTTGACTTCAATGATGTTTCTGGGAAGCCGAAAATGGAAACCACCAAAACTGGTGTAGAAGAATGTAACATAGGCAGCATAGAACCCAAAATGATCAAGTTGTCCAAAACTCTGCCACCTCACATAAAACAGAAAAACATAGAGTTGTTCATAGAGTTTAAAGGATTTTTTGCATGGGGATATGAAGACTTGAAGTCCTATGACACAAGAATTATTCAACATAAGATTCCTCTCAAGGAAAACCAGAAACCATTCAAGCAAAAATTGAGAAGAATAAACCCCATAATAGTGCCTCTAGTTGAGAAAGAGATTAAAAATATGTATGATGTTGGGATCATAGTCCCACTCAAGTACTCGGAATGGGTCTCAAACCTTGTGTCAGTAAGAAATAAAACCGAGGAGATTAGGCTATGCATAGACTTTAGAAACTTAAACAAAGCCTCCCTAAAGGACAACTACCATTTACCTAAGATGGATCATATACTATAAAGAGTGGTAGGTTCTAAGAGAATATCATTGCTTGATGGCTTCTTAGGTTACAATCAGGTACTAGTACTTCCAAGTGACCAGCACAAAACAGCTTTCACAACACCTTGGGGCACATTTATGTATGTTAAAATGCCTTTTGGGTTGATGAATGCAGGAGCTAATTTTCAAAGAGCCATGGACATAGATTTTTCTGAAGACATAGGTTACTTCATAGTAATATACCTTGATGACATCACTGTCTATTCTAAAACTGATGAGGAACACCTAGTTCACTTGGGAAATGTCTTTGAGAAATGCAGGAAGTATGGCCTATCTTTGAATCCTAAGAAAACACTATTTGGTCTTCAAGAAGGAAAAATCTTAGGCCACATCATATCTGAAGAAGGGATAAAGATAGAACCCAACAGGATTGAAGATATATTGCAGATAAGCCACCCTAGAAACATTAAAGAGCTGAAATATTTCATTGGGAAGATCAACTTCTTACGAAGGTTCATACCAAACCTTGTTGAACTCCTAAGGAATATTACAAACATGATGAAAATAGAAGTAGGAGTCAAGTGGACCACGGAAGCCAAACAATCCTTTGAACTAGTAAAACAAACACTCACCCAAACACCAATTCTAATCAGCCTCGACTTTACCAAGGATTTCTTCATTTTCTCCTTTGCATCAGAACACACTATAGCTGCAGTATTGCTTCAAAAGAAATTGATGGGACAAGAACAGCCCATAGCTTTCTTCAACAAGGCATTGAGGGATGCACCTCTAAACTATAACATCATGGAGAAAAAAGCCTTTGCCTTGATCAAAGCATTGAAATACTTCAGAGTTTACATTTTGCACTCCCATGTCATTGCTTTTGTTCCACGTGCAGTTGTTAAAGACATTCTAAATAAGGACCTTAATGGTAAAAGGGGTAAGTGGATTGCTATTATCTTAGAATATGATTTAGAAATCATACCCACTAAACTGGTTAAAGGAAAAGGACTTGCCAAACTCATGGCTGAAGCAAATTTTCAAGCATTAGACATAAGCATGTTACATTCTTTGGATAAAAAAGAGGAACTGAAAACTCCACCCATTGAAGAAGCATTCCTGAACTCACTGTGGTATGCTGACATATTGTATGTAATTGTTAATATAAATTCTCCTCTTGATTTGTCCAAAACAAAAGCTAGATTCTTGAAACAAAAGGCTTTAAATTTCTGCATTCTAGATAGAAATTTGTATTGGAAAATTTCTGTTGGCATCTTGCTTAAATATTTACTTGAAGATGATGCAGATAGAATCATGCATGAGTTTCATGAAGGAGAGTGTGGAGGTCATCTCTACTGGAAAACCACAACCAACAAAATCCTTAGAGTTGGTTACTATTGGCCCACTCTTTTCCCTGACATACACCATCTAGTTGCAACTTGCCATAAATTCCAAATCTTTGATGGAAAGATAAAACTTCTACCTTTACCTCTACATCCTATCAGTGTTGAAGCTCCTTTTCAACAATGAGGTTTGGACTTCATTAGAGAAATCCACCCTGCCTTATCTGCCCAACACAAGTGGATCCTCACTACTACTGATTATTTCAACAAGTGGATAGAAGCCATCCCTTCAAGGAATGCCACTGACTTAGTCATCATCAAATTCCTTGAAACCAAAATCTTGTCCAGATTTGGCTATCCAAGAAAGATCATCACCGATAATGCTGCTGCATTTAAGTCCAAGAGAATGGTGAACTTTTTCTACTAGTACCACATCACACTAGGGCACTCTACAGCTTATTACCCTCAAGGTAATGGGCTAGCTGAGTCCTCTAGAAATTTTTTGGTGAACATCATCAACAATCTGCTAGAAGAGAACCAAAAGGCATGGCATAGCAAAATAGTGCATGCACTATGGGCTGATAGACTAACAACCAAGAAATCAATCAATATGTCTCCCTATCATTTAGTGTATGGCATGGATGCAGTTTTCCCAACATCCTTGGGAGTTTCGGTGATTAATCTTCTTCAAGAGGTACAATCATAAGAGAATGATATGCAAAGGAGGTTGAACTAAACCATTCATTTGCAGCAGTCAAGGGAAGAATTTTACAACATAACACAAGCAGTGCAAGATAACATCAAGAAGATCTTTGACAGAAGAACCAAAGCCAATGATTTCTAGATTGGAGACAAGGTGTTGAAATGGGATTCAAGGAGAGAGGAAAAAGGAAAGCATGGAAAATTTGAAAATTTTTGGAAGGGTCCTTACATCATCCATTCAGTTAGAGGTAACAATGCTTTCTTTTTACAAGGGCTGGATAGAGTAGAGTTATTTTGAGGTCTTGTAAATGGTAGGACGCTCAAGCACTATTTCCGTCAAAATTCCTAGTTTTAAGCTTTCACTCATTGTACATAACATTGGTTGATGAAAAATCAGAGAAAAAAAAAAAAACAGAGAAAAGAAGAAAAAGAATAGGTACATCCCCATACCCAAAAAAGAGTATTGCAGAAAGTGTGCAAGCCTAAATGCCACTACTTGTTAAGAAAGAAGAGTCTTGTTCAGTCATCTAGCCTAATCATGATTGAACATGTTTTAAATTTTTGTTGATAGGTTAGTAAAAGAACACTTTTCAAACCATTTAAGCTTGGCTTGTCAGTATATTATATTAGGAAAATATTGCTGGTTCCCAAAGCATAAATCTGAACCAAAAGAGAATGAGAGGGATACATAACCAATTCTAAATCACAACCCTCATGTTTTCTAGTTTTGATTGTTCAAAATAATGTCTGTGTGTAGCTTGTCCAAATGCCACAGCCCATGGAAAATCAGATTGCTTAATCCTGTTTTAGTCATGTTTTCAATTTCATGTCAGTAGGTTAGAGAATAAAGTCTGTCAAACAGCCTAATCTTGACAGATGAGTAGACTAGGTAGAGAATAAAAGAGTTCATTAGCCTAATATGAACACTTGGAAGTTATAAGGGTAAAAGTAGATAGTTTTTTATTCTTTTAAAAGAAAAGAATGTCAAGGGTTTGCCAGTCCAAGTGCACCCAAAAGAAGAAAAAATTATAGGCAAGGTATGATGGGTAGGTATAAATGAGGTTGAAGCATACATGTCTTTCAGAGTTTAAGATCATAGCTTCAAGAGAACATCAACAAATGAAGGAAGAGGGATCTGCCAAGTACAAGTAAGGCACTGGTCTTCAAAACTCAGAGATTTGAACTTTGAGGTCTTGGACACCTCCTCAAAAGGAGCTACCCTCCCCAAGTGGAGCCACTATTAGTCATCAATAATTTTTGCTATCTCTATATGACTAAATATTGGTTATAGATTTCTAAAAGCAAAATTCCCTGAATATTGTGAGTTTTAGAAATATCACTACCTTCATTATCCTTATGGAAAATTTTTCACTATTCTACCATTTTTCCATCCCATGGTCACCCTGCCACTCCTAAAGGACTCCTTATGGGCTTGTGCCACTCATCTCCATCCTTTTTCCCACCTATAACCTCATTACTCTCTTTTTCCCCTTGCCCATCACTCCACTTTCTATCTAGTGTTACCAATCAGCCTATTCCTTCCCATGTTCACCAAGTTCCTCAAGCATTGATGGTCTCAAAACTATTGTTGTAGGCTCTTTAGATAAATCAAGTACATTGGATTTTTGATCTTAAATACACTACTTTGTCAATACTTTGTTTTTACACTTGAAGACCCCAAACCAAATTTCAGTCAAAGAGCAGGTCAAAGGATCCTCCCACTAGGTCAAAATTAGGGTTATCATATGGTCCAAGGTCAATCATTGGTTTTTCAGAGACTTTTTTCTTTGTTAAAATATGGTTCAGAGATCATAAATGTTGAGACATGGTTATTCAAGAAAATATCTGAAAGTATCAAAAGAATACTACCTTGTCAAATTCAAGTTCTACAATAGGTAAATGTACTTGGCACTTCTGCAGGAGTGTCAAGAGGTCAATCAGCAAAAGAAATTGATAAGGTAAATGGTATGTTCCTAAAGGAAGACATCTTGCAGCAAGGAAGACAGGAAGCACTTGGTCTTAAGGAGAATCAGGGTTTTTGAGCTTGATTGGGCCAACAAGTGCCAAACAGTGAAACAAATGGCAGGCCATGGAGGAGGTACACCAAGAAACCAAACATGAAGAGACGTTTTTCAGAAATTATTGATAAAAAGGGAAAAAGGTGGGGTGAACTAGACAGAAATGAATGAAGTTAAAAGGGCTATAGATAATTTAGAAGACAACACTGATAATTGTTTTCAAGCATTCCAAACACCTAGGGTTTTGGGAAGATGGTCAAAGAAGGTGAAAATCATGTTTTTAACTCCATGATGACAGCAAAGGGATTCTAAAGATGTCTCTTTTTGAAAAGATCCCAAACTTGTCCAAAGAATTTTTTCATGCCAAAAACGATCAATAGGTAATTTGAGCTCCATGGTGCAGGCAAAGAAATATTTAGAAGCTACCAGTGTGTGTAAACATCCAAAATTTTTCCAAGGTTAAATGTCTCACTACCTCAAGAATAAGGATGTAAAGAGTATCGTTAAGAAAGGCAAAGTCAAAAGTTTTCAATCACTTACAAAGAAAAAGATGATTTGACTTTAGGTTGAAGATACTAGGGTGTGGAAGCGTCCTAAAAACTTGCAAAGCTCAATCTGTCATGCCTAGAGACTATCAGTAAGAAAGGTAAACTCAGTATTTTCAGGCACCTGCAAATTAGAAGTGGCCAAAGAAGGTAAAAGGCATAGTTTTAATTCCATGGTGTAGGAAGAGGAGAGTTTTGAAGGTATTGATATGTGAAATCCTCCCATATATGTTTAATGGGATTGTTATTATTCAAGGAGCAACAAGAAGGTCAAATTTCATTATCTCAGTCACCTACAAAGCAGCAGTTGTCAAAGGGATGAAAAACCTGATGTTGAGCTCCAAGGAGGAAACAAAATATGTTTTTAAAGCTATTGCTGTGTAAATATTCCAAAATTATCAAAAGTGAGTTTTCATGCCTAAATAATCAAAGGATGAGATTAAAATTCATGGTGCAGACAAAAGAGGTTTTAAAGGTTGTTGTTGTGTCAAGGTGAATAGGTCAGATACTCTAGGGTTAAAAGAAGAGCAAGTTTCATAACTCAAGCAAACGTGTAGAGCAAAAAAGGTCAGAGAGTTAGTGACAAAGGAATATCAGTAAAAAATGGAAGAGGCTTAATAACATTAGGAAAGTGGGTTGTAAAATATTAATTTAAAATCCTTGAGCCTATATAAACTCATCTCAACACTTCAGTAAAATCATTGTTCACTTGCAAAAATTTGGAAACATTCAGGAGAAAAAATTTTGAGTTTTCAAGGGAAATTGGGCAAAGTTTTTGAGACGTTGCGCGCCTAGAGTCGGGCACTGCACCTTGGAAAAAACCTCTGTGCATTTTATTAAGGCACTGCATGCTTGGAGTGTGGCGATGTGCACCTGGCAAAGCACTTTGCTCTTTCCCGATTTACCTGATAGGCCCGGTAAAGAACCTTGGCGCTGAACGGCTGGCACAAGGCACTGCGCCTTTGCCCAACCCGACTAACCAGTTGCCTAGGCACTACGTGCTTGGCTAGAAAGGCCTCCTGCACCCTGAAAGCACCCAAATCAACTCGAGATCTCTTCAAACTGCCTCCAAAGTTTTTCAAGCATCTTTAAGGGGTAAGTACATGACATCAACTCCTATCCAAGTTTTTTTTTATCATTTAATTAAAGGAATGGGACCCTAAGGAGATAACTTAAATTTCATGCTTAAATCACTTATTAAGCCTCCCTCATCTACCTATAAGGAAATATCATTCAAAACAGGGGTAAATTGAAGTGGTTGCATTGGTTTTAAATTTTTCATCCATCAAAGCTTAACATAATAGCTCTGTCCCTTACACTGCAAACAGTTTGGCCTTACATTGCCCTTTTTCATTTTTAATTGACATAAGTGCAAGGTGTGGTAAAGCAGAGTTTTTACAAATCAGCAGGGGGTGGTCATCAAGTTTTTTCTAGCCTCTCATTCAGCCTTCTATACCTACACACTCTCTCATTTCATTCACTTGTAGAAAGCTACCTTTTTATCACCACTCCATTACCCTCTTCCATATCAATTTCATAAGCAGTGCTAGGGTTTCAAAGGCAGAATTGTTAAAATGTCAAGGGAAGGGGATAATGGTAGTGAAGGATAAGGCCAAGTGCCAAGGATGCATCAACAAAAAGGTGGAAAAATCAATAGGTTTGAACTCCTCAACACCTTAGAGCTTATGGCCTCTCCCATGACTGTTTCATGGTTCCAGAATGTGGGATGTTTTGATTTTTGTGAAAGGATACAACGGGTAAAAAACCACCCTGAGCTTACTAGGCTCTTCATACTTAACTTTCATGAGAAACAAATTAACCTTGTAGGAGTGACCTTTGAGCTATCCTCAGATGTTATTTCCAATGACACAGGCATACCTAGTGTAGGGGAGAAATGGTTCAAATAGACCAATCTTGACATGAGCTGCTATGAACCCTTCCTAAAGCCTAGATACAAAGACAATTGTAAATCCATTTTTCCTTTCTCACATTTGCTGGAGAGGTATGCACCTTTGAGGAGATTTATCATGAAATATTTTACATGTGAGGGAAGGTTCTCCAGGCTTTACTCCTATCACATTAGGCTGCTGATGCACTTTACTAGTGTTAGGATGTTGCACCTACCCTATTATCTCTACGGAAGCATTGACAAAATTTCCTATAGTGTACAAAATAGATATTTCCCTCAGTAGATGTAAAGCTTATTTTATCACTCTTTGATTAAGATGGTTGTGTTTCACCAATTACAGTAGAAGGGCGTCCCATGGGAGGTTTTCATTGCCCATGAATTGTTCACCAATCCACAAGCCCGTCCTCAGCAAAATATGCCTTCATCATCTCATCCTTCTTTCCCTACTCCTCCATCATCTCCTACTGAACATATATCACCATCTACACATAATCCTTCACCTCAAGACAAACCTCCTTCATCACCCTCTCACAATGCATCAAATGACAATGAGGGAGAGGGAAATAATGAGTCAAGAAATGAAGAATAAGAAGTAGGTGTTAGTGAGGAAAAAAATGAAGAAGAAAACAATGAGGAGTCAAACAATGAAAATTAATTAGTGAAGAGAATAAGGGAGTATAAAAAGCATTTAGGATGCAGAAGGCAGTGAAGAACATGGCAGTGAAACAAAGAGCTATGATGATAGTGAAGATAGTGAGGATGCAGAAAGCAATGAAGAAGATTCCCATGAGTCAGAAAACAATGAGGCTTGTGACAATGATGAAGGCAATGCAAAAAACAGTGAGGGCAAAGATACAAAAAGCAGCAAGGAAATGAGCCATGATGGAAATAGGTCAGAGGAGGAAGATATCAATTAAGAAGAAGAAAATGAGGTTGATATCAGTGAGGCGGAAGAAGGCAGTGAAGAAAACAATAGGTCAAAAATCCATGATGACAGTGATGAAACAAAAATTAGTGGATCAGATAAGGGAAATGAGGAAGAGAGTAGAAATCATGATGGCCATGATATCAGTGAGGATGATGAAAATAAGGCTGATAACAGTAAGGAGGATATCAACAGTGAGGCAGAGGTTAGTGATAAGGCAAAGAGCCATGAAGAAATCTATGGTGAAAAGGGCAATGATAATGATGATGATGATGATGATGTTGTCAGTGATAAAACATAGAGCAACAAAGATGACAGTGGGTTAAAAGGCCATGACAACAATGGTGATACCAATGATAAAGGCAGCCATAAGAGCAGTGCTGTTGAGAGCCATGAATATAGTGAGGATACCCATGATGATGGCATTCATGGTGGCAGCAAGACTGAAGACACTAAAATGAGCAAAATTGAACCTTTTCCTTTAATTTACCAAAGGGGAAGTAGGCATGTATTTGCTGCCCTCAAGAGGCAAGGGGCCATGCCTTCTACTTCAACCAATTAGCTTGACAAAGGCAAAGAGAAGGTCATGGATGAAAAAGAAGAAGACCAACATGAGACTGAACAATAATTTGAACTCATTCATGTTGACAGTGATGATGAAAATGAGGCAAGGATCTCAAGCATGTTGCTCAAAGGTAAAGATGCCCAAATCAAAGATTTGCAAGCCAATCTAGCTAGGGCTAGGAATGCCATCCATTATTATGAGGTTGAAAACAAGCAGCTAGAGGCACAAAAGGCCATTTATGAGGTCAGGGCAATCAGAGCCTGGAAAGAGGCTGAAAGGACCAAGGTTAGGCTAGATTAGGTCTTGGGTGTTTTTGATGAAAGTGAAGATGAAGAGGGACAGTTATCTAGGAGAAGGCCAAGAACAATTGGCTCAAGGAAGGCCTTAGCCAAGGCGAAGGAGCAAGAAATAGCATTGACAAAGCAGCTCACTCCAAGTGAGCTTATTTCCATGGAGATAGAGTATGTTCAGGAACCTTGGTTATAGATGGCTAATATACACTTAGAGGATCATTTGGAAAGGACACAAAGAGACCTTGGCCTTTAGAAGAAAATGGCAAAGCACTATGCCTTAAGAAATCAAATTGCAAGGGCCAAGATCAAAAGAGAAATTCAAGCTCTCAAGGAGGCAAAAGGTAAGAAAAACCTTGAAATCCTTGCTGATGCTTCCCTGCAAGTATCCCAAACACCATAAGCAAGGCAAATTCAAAATTTTGGCAACTTTTGATAATTTTGGTTTTTGACTGTTTTGGAGGGCCAAGGGCGCAACGCCCCTGGCACTGTGCTCTTTTTTGGGGAACTTTATTGGGGATTGGTTTACATTTTTGGGTTCATATTGTCAAGTACATTACACACAAAAGAATTTAGATCATTTGGAGCAGATTTGGTCCTCCAAAAGGGTCAAAAACATGTAGAAATTTACCATTTTGCCCTATTTTCAGAGATCGCGCTACGCCCTGAGAAGTCTTGGGAGATTTAGTTTTTGGATAGGAAAATGGACACCCAATGGAAAAATAAAGACATTTTTGGAAAATATACTTGACAATCTTTCCAACTGTTAGGATATTTCGACACATAGGAAATAGTTAAGAATAACTTAGTCTACTCTAGAGTTAGGTAAAGTGTGTTTCTTTACCATGTACATTTGTAACTTATAATCCAACGGTCACGATTTGTAGTGATCCGACGATTATCTCTTACCTCGATATTAACGACACTTAATCCGTGGCTTAACACCTGATTGGTCCATGATCTATATTTAAAGAGCATGGAGGGTCATTTGTCTGGTAACCATTTATGAGAGAAACATATGTAACTTTTCTTTTTATATTAATAAATTGCCTGAAGTGGCTGCATTGGCTCAGGCCGTGGACTATTTCCCTCTTTGAGGGCTTTAACCACTTGATTATACTAGTGTACTGATTTTTTATCTGTTTGTGAGTGGTGACCTTTGGTTCTTGATCTAAGGAACTTACCCTGTAAATTCCTACATGGTATCAAAGCTATTTTGAGGGCCGCGTCTGTTGTTGATCAAAATCCAAAGCCGGTTTGACTGCATGCGAATGTTGTTTTGTAGATATACTATTTCTGAACATTTTTGGGCTTGGAGAACTAATTGGTTGTGTCTGGAGCGTCTGTTATAGTGAGGAACGCCTTTCGTTTCATTTGAAAAGGTTTCCGACTGCCCAAGTTATGATAGTTTAGATCTGGAGGTATAAAGCATCTATTTTGGAGTTATATTTGTTAATAGTTCTGCATATTTCAGTTCCCTCTTTTTATTTTCGGTTTTTAGGTTTTATTTATTTGTTGGATCTATACCCTCTTCTCTGTGTATGCTCTTTGATGTGCACTGCGTGCGATCTCGGCAAATCAGAAACAGGGAAAAGCGATTTTTTTTGCTACGTATGCTCTTTCCCCGCATCATTGTGCGATCTCGGGAAATCAGAAATAGTAAAAAAAGTGATAGTTGCCGGTAAGGGTAATCGAGAATCTAAAATTCTACCTTAAGGCTTTGTATTTCATTTTTTTTTTTTTGCTCGGTTTTTTGTGTTTTTTTTGTGCAGGAAAAGGCACACACACCGAAGAGTAAAAAAAAAAACTCTTCCTCCTTTCAAACAATAATGTGATCCTTTTACTATCTCACTTGGTGAGGGGTTAGTTTATGAGAATAGAGGCCTTGGGTTCAAGTCTCCTTCTCAAGCTTCTTTTGTAAAAAAAAATTGTTCAAAGGGGCGGAATTGTTTTTTAAAAGCTGCACTTCATCCCGTTTCCGTAACTATTCAGCATCTACAACTCAGATTTTTCAAAACCCATAACTTCTTCGTCCAGAAGCCATTTCTCGAGCCGTTTTTTTTTAAACGGCCTAATTTTTCGAGATCCTTCTATTTGTGTAGTTATTTTTAGCTTTTCTCAGCTTCATTTTTTTTTAAATGAAAATTTCATGCTCGGTTAGTCTTAATAGCACCAATTATTTCCAATGGCTACCTCACATGGTAGATATACTTAGAAGTAAAGGGCTTTATAGAATAGCCATAGGAAAAGAAACTAAACCTTCTGATGATGATAAAGCTGCTAAATGGGAAAATAAAAAAGATCAAGCACGAGGGTTGATAGGAATGTCCATTGCTCAAGATCTTTGATTTCATATCCTTAACATTGACACCCCTGATTAAGCCCTGGAAAAGCTAAAACTATTTTTGGCATTCAAAATCTAATAAGGGCCCACCAGCTTGAAAATGAGTTGCTTACTTTGGACCACAATAACTTCTCCTCCATTGAATATTTTTTGTCCAAATTCAAGACCCTCAGAATTCTTTTAGAAGGTTGTAAGATCAAAAAGGACGATGGTAGCCTCATCTATTGCATTCTTGCTAAGCTTGGCCCTGCATACTCTGTTTTTGTTTCCACCTTCCATTCCACCAGAGAAGCCATCATTTCTTCAGGAACCACCTACAAGAATCCCTCTTTTGATGCCTTTTGTGATTCTTTGATAAGAGAACAAGGAAATCTAATTAGGAATATTACACATTTCTTAAAAAACTAAAAATAAAATGAAATAAAACTTTAACACATAACAGATAATCCTTGGACTAAACTTAACACATAATACCTGCATTTATTGATGGAATTAAATATTTATTGTGCACCCATCAAATCATTAAGAAAAATTGGAGTTTAGAGGAGAGATTATGATTCAAATGTATGGCCACTTCAAGGGCTTTTATTTATCTATATTTTCCCTTGTAACTAATTAGGAGTGGTTATTCTAGTGCAATGATCATTTTGTTATATTATTTTGGCAAGTTGCATTATTTTTTTAGGGTTTTGTGCTTTTGGTTTGGTACCTCAACATATTTAAGTTTTATTTCATGATTTATGAGTATTTGTATCAAAATTGATTTCAGTTAGGGCATCTAGGATTTTAGTTATATCTTTATTTCTAGGTTGTTATTGACGCTCTTATATATTTTATGCAGGATATTTTTTTTTTCTTTGAGCTCTTAGGGTTTCTGGGATAACCTTTATTATATGATGTGACTCTTTATTCATTGCATGTTTTTCTGTTAAAAAGAACCATATTACCCTTTTGAAGGTTTTTTGTTCCTAGAAGTTGTCCAACGTTGTCTTTATATTAGCCATGAATTTTAGATATCATGTAGGGTAGAGAGGAAATTTTCATTTTATTGTGTAATTATGTACTATAGGTTTATTTACGTTGTAAATTATATTAGCTTTTATATGATGTATTTATTGTTCTTACTAATGTGTTTTCATAATTTTTAGGTATATTTTGGAGGTCGATAGAGTTGCAAGAGCAGAGAAATCTATTTAGCCCCCATGGTTCTGAAGTAATTTTCCCATTATCATAGTATTATATGGTGGAATAACATTATGTCTAGGGTTTTATTGTCATAAATGTTGATATATGAATGTTTTATTAGGGTTTTGCTGACGATTTCCCTTGTTTTTTCTAAAGACTATGTGGTGTGCTTTTTGGTGTTATTTTCATGCAATTTGACATATTATTATTCAAAATTTGTAATAGATTTTTTCATGTGCTTTTCAGGAGATTCCTTTGGCATTCCAACATTGGCATTGTTGTCTGATGTACCTTTTTTGAAATCGGTTAGCTGATTTTTTCATTTTTGGAAATTTAGATAACTTTTTTCCTTTCCTCTATTTTTTAATGTGATTTGTTCTCTATTCTGTCTCTTTCCAATATTTGTAGTACATAAATTTGTTTCTCCAGCAGTGGAATATCTACGCTTGCAAGGGTATCAGTTTTATCAGATCCGATTCTCATGTTGGTAGGAATTATGAACCTCTACATGCGGTTTTTTAAGAATTAAGAGTGTGTCACTCAAAAAATGTTAGATGCCTATATTAAGTGATTCGAAGATATTTGAAAATTATGTATAGTGAATTAGGTATTATTTGCGAGATATGCTAACATACGAATCCTCACAAGTTGGTGATCGATATTGGCCATGTTGACTCTTTGTAGAGAGGGTGATGTCTAGGTAGTTTCTATTTAGAAGGTTGTATTCCTGTGATTTTTCTTAGATGTGGTGGAACATGTAATAATTTCAATGCTTAATTATTATTGCTTGGAATTTCATAGATATTCTTGTTTTTAAATTCCATATATAAGCGGTATACTTTCCATAATCGTTTAAAGGCATCCAAGCTTACATGGATTGTTACGTATTAGAAACAACACAAAATCATGGTTATAAAACCTTTCAAATTTAAATATTTTGAAAATTTTCCACCTAAAATCGAACATTTATAACCACATATAAGAAACTTACACCCTCACCTGTGGGGAAAAATAGTAAAAAATGTAGAGAAAATCCAGGAATTGAGAGGAACAACACCCTTTGTATGGGAAACCACTTTTGATAACATCAATATTTCCTTCGTTGATTTTCCTTTTAGTTTTTTATTGTTTTTTCTTATATTTTAGGTTAGCTTACCTACGAGCTAAAGTGTTTGGGTCATATACTTGGTCAATATAAATTCCCCCACTCCTGTTATGTTCTTCCTCAAGTCTTACTATTAAATTTTTCGTTACCTATAATGTGGATATTTTGCTTTTATATAAGGTGTTACTATTAAATTTTCAAACTCTCTAAAATCTCTTCACTTCTAAATATCTAAAATGGTTTAGGAATATATTGTTATAATAGCATGCATAGACTGGAATTATGTTATGATTTGTCAAAATCTCTAGATTTTCTCTACTTTACATCTATATTTGTATTCTAGTGTTCCTAGAATTTAATTTTGTTATTAAAGTATCTATCAAAATTTTGATAAGGCTAGTATTTTTTTTGTATTGGTATCCATTTATATGTAAATGAAAATATGGTTGATACAACGATGACCCGTGTTGTTATGAATAAAATATTCATAACTATATAATATTAAAATAAATAATAAAATAATAATAAATAGCTATTAATTAATAATTAATAAAATTAAATTTCCCAATTAATTACGAAAGGGCACTTATGTCAAAACTCGTGTCTTAACCTTATGGTCAGTCAACTCCTATAAAGGTGAACCGCCCAAGGGTTGTAAATAATCCATTATTGGATAAACTATATATAAATTTATTATGTGCACCAATGTGTCTTTGATTGGAAAACTTAGTTAACAAAAATAATGGTTCGAGTGGTATCAGAGTATCGAATTCCCCTTCCTTTGTTGTGTTCATTTACCAAAATATTGCATTGTTTGAGTCCTTGTATGACTCCATGTTCACACTCCACATACTCTGCCTTGTTTCACTATCATACATATCATGCTCCTCATCCGTGTGATATGCGTAGGGTTCTCCCCCGTCCACTCTGACAACTTTTCCCTTCGTCGTCAAACCTGATGTCTACCCTCTGCTGCAACTGCTACTCGACACTGCATCCTATACCACAATTGATCAAGAGCTCAAATTTTAGCTCAAAAATCAAAGTTCTCATATTGGCTCAAAACCTGAATGATTGCATAGTGCTCGTCATCTTGATTCTGGCACACTTCGTTTCATGAAAAATGGTCATCGTATGCTCCCAGAAACGTGATTTGTTCGCTTTGCTAAAGAGGAAAATTTTGGTGCAGGGATGATAGGATGCTAACTAGGCATCCGTACCACCCAGTCAGCAAAAGGTATACTCCAAGGAATATTCCCCTAGGTGGGCCACCCCACGAATTCCAAGTTGCAGTGTTTTACTGGCTAAGAATTTGGGCTACGTGTTAAATTTTGGTTGGTTTGGGTTGGACCAATGAGGTCACGACATGTGGCAAGCCCAAAGGCCACCACGTGCCCTCATGGTCATTGATAAAAATTTATGGAGCCATAGGGGTTCGACCCCGCGACCTCCCCACTGCCAGCGCCAAGCCATACCACCTTCGTTATACCTCTAGTCTTAATATGTATTGCAATCCACATGTATTTATGTTTTAACCATTGTAATGGCGGGATAAGGTGGGGGCCAGCCCCGAAAGGCCAGCCCCTAATCCACAAGACCACTCGACTACCGGCGAAGCTTCGAGTTAATGTGGTCGATTAAGGTGTAAAACACGTTTATTTAGCTGTAATCAATTTTTATTATGCGTTAATCCAGTTTCTAAGTGCGGATTATGTTAAGCGCGTAATTAGCACTTAAACTATGCTTAATTAACACTTAACTACCAGTTAACTTGAACCACGTATTAATTGGCAGGCCTCCAAATTCGGTGGATTGACAATTTAGTTGTAGTTTTCCATATTTAGTGGAGTTTTTCTAGGTGAAACTAGAAGAAGTCATAACTAGGGAAGTTTTCAACCAAATCAATCTCAGAAAGAGGCTAGATTACCATTTTCAGCTATTCTAGACTCATTGGTGTAGGTTTCAGAGATAGTGGAACACTTATAGATGGTATTTTTCCAACTTTAAGCTTAAGGATGTCGAGGGCCACCAGAGGGTTAGGCCATATCAGCTTCACCTGGAGACCAAATGAAGAGAAAGAAGAGGCTATATAGCCATTCTTGGCCATTCTGGACTCATTGGAGTAGGTTACAGGAGAAAAAGAGCATTGTAAACATGTCAACTTGACAATTTGAGCATAATATAGAGGCCCAAGCCATAGCTAGACCAAGGATATGGTGAACTCCTTCATCAAATACCTATGTTAATGTTATGTATGGTGATGTTCTGTACTTTATTTGTTATTGTTCAACTTTGTTTTTTATATTAAATTTATCACTAAATTGACATAAAAATTGCTCATGAGACTTGATAATTTTCAAGAGAACCTGAACCCTTAAGCACACATAAGACATTTGTTTATAAAATCTGAAAGGGGAAATAGCTAAGCATTACTAACATCCTCCGTTCAGATCATTTTTGGTTTCAGAGCTACATGTTTATTGTTAGCTTGTGTTTCTTTGTGCAAGTGGTATGTTTTGAAGCTAAAGTGAGGAGAAAATATTTTGGAAAGGAGAGCAAGTCTGTACCACCAGTTCTCCCTCAAATTTCCATGTTGAGGCTTCAACAAAAGTATGTTTCAAGAAAGAGAGTCTACCAAGATGTTGGAAGATGTAAAATATTACAGAAATGTTTTTATAGACATGGTAGCTATGGTGAAGGTCCTCTATGAAGAGAGGCACACCAAACCACATGTTGAAAGCTCTACACCACCTCCAAGTGTAGAATGTTCTTCAAAGGAAGGAGACAAGAATGGTTTCAAGCCACCATCCTCACCACCAAATCCATGTTTTTCTACAACTTTTGTGCAAGATGCATGGGTAGAAAGTCCTTATGAAGAAAATGATGGATAAGTGTATACCTTTTTCCCACATGATGTGGAGGATGAGGTTCAATTAGCACCTAAGTTTGGGGAGTTGAAGGAAGAAAACCAAAGAGTCCAAGTGGACACCTTCAAGATCAAAAGGGAGTTTGCAAGCATATTTGTCCCTAAAACAAAATATGGAACTATTGGTAAGCAATTTCATACTTCTTCTTTTCATAAAAGTGTTCAAGATAGTTCTTTTGTAGCTTTTGAGAAGTATGGTAATGGAAATGGATCTAATATCTTGTACAAGATAGGTTACAAGGGAGGAGGTCTTGGTGTGAACCAACAAGGCATAAAGAACCAAATTGAAGCCAAATAGATACCTAAGTATGAAGGCTTGGGTTATGTTGCAACAGAAGAATGGTTTTCTGATGACAACTATTGTGTATCATGTACCTTTTGTCATAAAAGAGGACATTAGGAGGTAAGGTTTTGGACTATGCATATGGAACTAGTACTTGATTGGTTCTTAAAATACAAGAAATACTTGAAGGTATATCTAGAGAAAGGGGGGGAAGAGGAAGAATATAAGAAATCAATTTCTTCTCGCCATGAAAGTCCTACTCTCCAAGAAAGTTCTTCATGCAAGAAAATCAAGTCCAAGAACAAAAAAAGGAGGTATGATCATCTTGTTGTACCAATTTTTTTCAAGATGAGAAGAAAAATGAAATTTTGAACAACTTATTGAATAATGTATCTCTATGTACTTTTTTCCCTTTATCTGACCATAGTGTAGATAAGTGCAAAAAGAAGGAAGAAATTCTCAAAAGGATGTACATGGCTATTGGAAAGAAACCCGAGAAGGAAAAGGTAATCTAGTTCATAGGCATGTGATCCAAGAGGAGCTCAAAGAAACTTTTGCACTCATTGCAAAATCATTGGAAATTGGGTTGCAAAATTTTGGAAATTGCATCTGCATCTTCATCCTTGTAAGGGCAAGCAAGTTGTGTATGTACCTGAAGAGGAAGCAACCATGGAAAAAGTGGAACAAGATGAAACCATACCTGATGCAGCTTTAGGAAAAGAGGAAGAACAAATAGAGGGTTCACTTCCCCGGTTGGGTAAGAAGTGGGCAGACTATTTGTCCAATTGAAGTTGTAAATTTTGTTTTACACTAGTTGCATGTCCCATATTTGGACTATTGTAAAAGGTGATATTCATAAATAAATCCCTCCAAATGAAAAAGTTTTTTGTTTAGAGCATTATCATGCTAAGTTTGGCTTGATAGTCCACATGTTTATGGACTTTGTGAATGTACATATTTTCGTTCATCAATTTTCTACTAGTTGTCTCATATTCACTAATACAAGTATTCGTGTTGAAACTTGTGTGAATGAATCTTCTTGTTAAGATTGTTTAAAGACAAATATGTTTTATAGGCAAAGCCAAACATCTTGAAAAATTTTGCAGCAAATTACTTATATGTACAATCTCAGTTTGAAGATGTCAAAGCAAGTTGATTTTTTTCTAATCTCCAGGATGGCGTCAAGTTTGTCTTCAAGAGAGACACTTCAAGATGAAGTGTTTTTTGGAGCCATTTAAAGATGAGTTTTAAGAGAATATTCAGATTCCACTCATCAGTGTTTGTTCTGAAACAACGATAAGAGTTATGGCTCAATTCTTAACAGGACAACAGGTCTTCATGAGGAAGATAAGTGAAGTGCCTTGATTGGGGATTGAACGGCACCAATTGAAAATTTTACTTTGCAATTGAGTTTTGGGATATTTCTGAGTTCTAACTTCTTCAATTTGATAACTTAAAGTGTTATTTTGGAGACCAAAAGGTTTCAGTTGGGAGGTATGATCAAGAGCTCAAATTTTAGCTCAAAAATCAAATTTATCAGATTGTCTTGAAACCTAAACGACTATGTAGTGCTCGTCATCCTGATTTCGACGCACTTCGTTTCACGAAACATGGTCGTCGTATGCTCCCGAAAACGCAATCAGTTCGCATTGCTAAACATGACAATTTTGGTGTAGGGATGATAGGGATGCTGACTAGGCATATTTACAAACCAGTCAAAAAAAGGAATATTCCAACGAATTTTCCTTGTAATATTCTCAAAATATTCCCCCAGGTCGGCCACTCAGCGAATGCCAAGTGGCAGCGTTTTACTAGCTGAGAATTTGGGCTACGTGTCAAATTTTGGTTGGTTTGGGTTGGATCAATGAGGTCACGACACGTGGAAATCCCGGAGGCCACCACGTTCCCTCATGATCGTTGATAAAAAATTTATGGAGGCACTAGCGTTCGACCCCACGACCTTCCCACTACCGGCACCAAGCCATACCACCTTCGCTATACGTTGAGTCTTACCATGTATTGCAATCCGCATGTATTTATGTTTTAACCATTATAATGGTGGGGTAAGGTGGGGGCCAGCCTCCAGTCCACATGGCCATGTCCTCGACTATCAGCGGAGCTCTGAGTTAATGCAAAGGATTAAGGTGTAAAACAAGTTTATTTAACTGTAATCAAGTTTTATTATGCGCTAATCCAGTATCTAAGTACGAATTATGCTAAGCACGAAACAAGCACTTAAACTATGGTTAATTAATGCTTAAATACCATTTAACTTTAATCAAAGAATAATTGGCAGGCTTCCAAACTCGATGGACTGCCACTTTAGTTGTAGTTTGCTAGATTTAGTGGAGTTTTTCTAGGTGAAACTGGTAGAAGTCATAACTAAGGAAATTTTTGACCAAATTAGTCTCAGAAAGAGCATAAATTACTATTTTTAGGTATTTTGGACTCATTGGTCCAAGTTTCATAAGTAGTGGATCACTTTTATATGGGATTTTTCTAGCTTGAAGTTTAAGGATGTCGAGGGCCACCAGAGTGTTAGGCCATATCTGTTTCACCTGGAGACCAAATGAAGAGCAAGAAGAGGCTAAATATCCATTCTTAGCCATCCTCGACTCATTGGAGCAAGTTACAGGAGCAAAAGAGGATTTTAAATTGGTCAATTTGACAATTTGATCATAATATAGAGGCCCAAGCCATGGAATATGGACCAAGGAGATGTATCCTAGGAGGGGTCAACTCCTTCATCAAATACCTGTGTTAATGTTATGTATGGTGATGTTCTATACTTTATTTTATGTTGTTCAAATTTTGGTTTTATGCGAAATTTCTCATAAATTGTGTTAGGTCCATCTATTACTAGTGTAGTCCGTTATTGTTTTTAGTGTAGCCCCCTTATTGTTATTTTTGTGTACCCCTATAACCCCAATATTGTTATTATTGTGCCCTTACATTATTATTGTTAGGTCGGCTAGGATTATATTGTGACCCCATGGACTCCTATATATAGAAGGAGGTTTTGTCATTTGTATCATCCAAGAATCGTTCATTTACATAATGTAAAGGAGGTTTCCCCCTCAAAGTGTCTTATTTATAAGGCGTTGATATCTCTTTTCTTCTATTTTTGGAGTTGGTTTCATAACATTTGGTATCAGAGCTACATTTTATACATAAGCATCTAGAGCTACTCAAGCATTGAGCACAACACTTTTTTGAAGGAGAGGGGCATGTTAGGTCCCTATATTACTAGTGTAGTCCATTAATGTTGTTAGTGTAGCCCCCTTATTGTTATTTTTATGTACCCAAGTAATCCCAATGTTGCTATTATTGTGCCCTTACATCATTATTTTTAGGTTGGCTAGGATTATATTGTGACCCCATGGACTCCTATATATAGAAGGAGGTTTTTTCATTTGTATCATCCAATAATTATTCATTTATGTAATGTAAAGGAGGTTTCCCCCTCGAAGTGGCTTATTTCTAAGGCGTTGATATCTCTTTTCTTCTATTTTTGGAGCTAGTTTCATAACAAATTGACATAAAAATCACTCATGAGACTTGATAATTTGCAAGAGAACCTGAACCCTTAAGCACACATAAGACATTTGTTTATAAAATCGGAAAGGGGAATTATCTGAGCAATACTAACATCCTCCATTCATATCAGTCGTTAACACTTGATCCAGGGTAAATTCTTGATACCCTTAACCAAGACCTTTTATTTTAGCTGATAAATTAGAATTCCATTTAATTAAAGTATTAACGAACATAAATGAACAATTGCATGCTATAAAGAAGAGTAACATAACATGTCAAGATCAGTAATCATAAGAACATGTTGTTTGATAATGGATTTCATCCAGGAGGGACTACATCTCTGGGCCTCGATGTCAAGATGGTGTAGGCCACTACATTAAGTGTTGTAAGGAGTGAAGATGTATATGGATGGTGTTTTCACTATCATACAAGGAAAATACCCTCACACAGGAGTGGCTAGACCTCTCTACGAGATGTTCCACTATGGAACTCTCATTCACAACAAGGACTCCTATCATTATGACAATATCTTACACATAAAGGCTATGATTATCCTGCCAACATGAAAAACAAGGGATTTCAAATGACATACGTGTGACAATGAGTATCACGCCAAGATGGCATCAAAGGGATCTAAAAAATAATACAAGTCCATGACAGAAAGTACATCAATAACAAAACTAGACAAGGTCCCATGACTCATACATCAACAGGGATCTGTACAACACCATGAATCTCAGGGACAAATAAGTACATGAAATCAACTCATCATATACCTCATGTTGAAGATGACTAAAGAATGGGTTGTTGCACTATTGGATCTGAAATCACCATCACAATCATAGCATCGAAAGGTGTGAAATCGATTGCTCACTCGTTGAAAGTTTACACCTGCAACTTCACTTCAAAAAGTGGCCAAAAGATATCAAGCCCAAATGAAAAATCCGAGTATGCCATCAAATGTGTGACGTTGAATAGTGCAAAATTGACTGTCCATTTTCTCAATTCTGAGAAAGTGAAGATCTGGGGCAAAAGGGAATCTTTTAGATTTCCCCTAGATTCCTCCAAGATGTTGCTCCATGGGTGGACTGGAAATCTGCAATTCAAAAGGTGAATCTGACCTCGCCATTGCCTTCCCTGCGAAAAACCATGAAAAATGACTATAAACTTAACTATATTCCGACATGGAGAAAAATTACCTCCCCAGGAAAATTTCAAGGCTCATGGTTCCGCTCCTTGTTTCTGGTCCTGCTCACGGTTCCAGATGCATCAAAATCTGTGCCCACCTCAAAATGCATGCGCGCTCTGCTCCTCCATGGCATGGCCTAGGTGCACATCTGAATTGAATGTTTAAATATTAAAGAGTTGGGCAGAATCTACAAAGAGTTTCGTCGGTGAATTGGCTTGGATCCGAAATGTTTGGGAGGAGGTCGAGTGGTCAAACCCCAAGCCCTCCTTAATCAGGAAAACTGTTTATTTTTTGAAACAATCGCATTTTTTTTAATAACCACGCATTAATTTGAGGGGGGATCGGGCCCGCATCGGGCGGCCCGCCCCTGATTCCCGCTGGCAGCCATATGAATAGGTGGCATCGAGAGTTGGTTGGCGATGGGGTTCACAACCGCCGCCACCATATATAATATATGGTCGGTAAAATGAGCGAGGGGTCTGGTGGGGTCATGGCCGCCGGCCCCATTTTTTTATTATATTTTTGTTATGAGGATCCGGGAGATCCGTTGGAGGGTGATTGTGCCAAGACCAAACTATATTTTTTTATGGTTTTTTTTCTTATAATAAGAAATTGGTAGTTTAGAAATTTTTGAAAATGGACCGAAGGAGTGAAACTAACGGCCCCACAAATTCTCCTAAAATTTAGCCTGAGCTTTCCAGAATTCAGTGGCTAGGTTTCGTCCAAATTGTGGCCTCCTTAAGCTGGCCAGTCATCCAAGTCAACCCAAAACTTTGACCGCTCCTAATTTTTTCATATGAGCTCGGTTTGACAAATTTTCCACACCGTTGCGATCAGGGTGACAAGATATACAACCTGCACTTGGTTCTAGAACAATTCGAACAATTTGATTTTTTATCCCTCCTTGTCCTATGTGTGTCTTTGGAACCACCAGGATTAACACTACACCGACCACCATCCCATTAACCAAAAACGACTGTAGCCATCTTATCCAAGTTGTCGTGCCCCTTTCATCTTCGAATCTCCCCAACAAGCCAGACCATGCGTTGTTGTTTAAGGGTCAAGATGTTGTATTTTTCCATTTTATCCACACTGTCGTCGACATTGAATCACAACCACGCCCCTCAGAAAAAATTTCGTTGACCCTTGAATCTCTGCAGGTAAATCGTGGTCGACTGGGTGTTTTGATACATCATTTATTTTTAAATTGTTGTGCACGATTCGGGTAACCTATATGTGTGTGTGTGTGTGTGTGTGTGTGTGTGTGTGTGTGTGTGTGTGTGTGTGTGTGTATGTGTATATGTATGTGTATATGTATGTGTATATGTATATGTATATGTATGTGTATATGTATATGTATATGTATGTGTATATGTATATGTATATGTATATGTATATGTATAGTTAGTTAGTTAGTTAGTTAGTTAGTTAGTTAGTGACTATATCGTTCGGTACGTTGGTTCGATAATATACATTGGTGTGATACATTAGGTTGACTATATAGTTGCAATATCAAAAACAATTACATAATTAAATTAATTTTATATAATTTATTTATTTATTTAAAATAAATAAATTCTCTTCTAATAAAAAGAAGAAAAAAATGGGGAGTAGCAGTGGCGATGCGAAATAAAATAAGCTTCAAGACGAACTCGATAAAATGCACAAGCGTCTTCACAATGTCGAAAAAAAGCAAGATGGATTCGAAAAAGGCCAAGAAAATTTAATTAGTAGTCAAGACCAAATGGAACATAATATCAAATAATTGAAGAGCATGATGAGCCAATTTATGGGAGGAGACAATCCACCTTTTAATCCCTTAGTTAGTCAAAGTCCCAAGAGTCCAAAAGGGGAAATTTTTCCAAGTCATGAATTTCCGTCAATGCACGAAAATCTACGAATGCCACATATATAGTTTGAAGGAAGTAAGTACTATAAAAATTTTCCCAAAAGATACTACCTTGAAATTAAAAGATAATTACCTATGTATGATGGTAAGGACCATAAGGGTGTCATTGTATGGGTAAATAAATTGGACGCCATTTTTGGATCAAACCCACCAATAGGTGAACAAGAGAAGGTCATCACCGCATCCAACAACCTGGAAGCTGAAGAATATGATTGGTTCCTATGGCAGTCCAAAAAATTTGCAACTCATTCATTCAATTGGGAAAAGTTTTAAAAATCCCTGCTCAAAAGGTTCCATGATGAAGAAGAAGACGATATTTATGAAAAATTTGTTCACCTCAAACAAAATGGATCACTAAGAGAATACACCCACGAGTAAGAGAATACACCTCAAACAAAATGTGACCTTAAGGAATATATTCGGGAAGAAATAAAACTATATAAACCCAAAACCATTGAAGACATGCAACAATAATTATTGAGTGAAAATATAAGCTCCATAAATCACCATATGCCAGTAATGAAAAATAAAACAACTACTCAAAAGGGAAGTCAAGTAAGTTGTATTTAGAAAACATTGGTAAGTACGTTCCACCACCAATGTGTGATGGAGGAAAAAAACAGTCAAATTTCAAAAGAAAAAGGGATGGAAAATCTTGGACATGTGGAGATAAATATTCCCCAGGGAAAAGGTGCACTACACGAAAAAATTACAACTGTGAAGCAGAACAAGAAGAAGAAACTTTAGGGAATAGCTCTGATGAATAAAACAATGAAGAAAACAAGACTCCTAATCTAGATCCAAAAGAAGAAAATATGCCAAGAATTTATCTCAAAGCTATCACATGGATAGCTCAACCAAAAACATAAAAACTTAAAGGACATGTTAAGAATGAGAACTTTATTGTGTTAATTGATTCATGAAGTACACACAACCTTATAGATGTCAATTTTACAAAAAGGTTGGAAATTTTTGCCCATCTCATAATAGATTTAAAAGTTATGGTGGCAGATGGAAAACAAATAGATGGAGTAGGGAAGTGCCATAAGGTTAAAATGCAACTGAACGAATAAAAATGGAGTCCAGGTTTTATATGGTTCCCTTAGGAGGTGTAGACGTTGTATTAGGAGTACAATGGTTGCAAATAGCAGGGACATATTCTACAAAGCACCAAAAATAGTTCATTAAGTTCAAAATGGACAAAAGGAAGTACAAGTTGTTTGGATTCCAATCCCAACCTACCCAAGTCATTTCTGCTCAACAAATGAAGAATCTTATTTGCAAGGGAGCCCAGTTATTCATCGCACAATGTCAAAAATTAGAGTTATTATCAATGGAACGGGTTCACCAAGAGTCTGATGTTACATCCCTAATCCATAAATATTACAAGATATTTCAAGATTTTCAGATGAAATTGACTCCTAAAAGGAAAATTGAGCATATCATTGAATTTAAACCAGATTCAACACCAGTAAATGTAAAGCCATATCGCTACCCCCATCATCATAAAACATAAATAGAAATATTGATACAAGATATGTTAAAGCATGGAGTCATGACGAAAATTAGAAGTCCATATGTTGCACCAGTAGTATTAGTCAGGAAGAAATATGGATCTTTTCGGTTGTGCATATATTATAGAGGATTAAACAAAATTACTATTAAACTTCCTATTCCATTCATTGATGAGATTCTATATGAACTCCATGGCATATAATACTTCTCGAAATTAGATTTGAGATCATGATACTATCAAATTTGAGTGAGATTAGAAGACGTCGAAAATAATGCATTCAGAACTCATGAAGGATACTATGAGTTTAAGGTAATGACATTTGGTTTAACAACTGCACCAGCCACCTTCCAGGAGCCATGAACGAAGTCTTTCATCCATACTTACGAAATTTTTTATTATTCTTCTTCGACGATATCCTATTTTACATCAAAATGTGGAAGACACACCTCAAGAACCTAGAGGAAGTACTTTTTGTATTATAGAAGAATCAATTTTACGCCAAGTTATCAAAATGTACCTTTGGGAAAAAATAAGTTGAATACCTAGGACATGTCATATCCATGGAAGGATTCAAAGAGGACCCAAACAAAATCAAAGAAATTAAATAATGACCCAAACCCAAGAACATATCAAAAATGAGAGGATTTATAGGGTACTCGCATCTCTAGACTTCTCCAAGCCATTCATGGTTGCATGTGATGCTTCAGGGTTCAAAATTGGAGCAGTATTAATGCAATAAAACCACCCTATAGCCTTCAAAATCAAGAATCTTAGCAAATGAGAAATATTGAAATCAACTTACCAAAAGGGGATGCATGCCATCATACATGCTTTAACTAAATGGTGACAATACCTGCTCGAAAGTAAGTTTCCAATATGAACCGATCACAATAGTCTTCGATTCGTACTCTAACAAAAAACATTATCAACATAAAAACAAAAGTGGATGGAGAAACTTTGAGCATTTGACCAATAAATACTGCACAAAAAGGGAAAGGAAAATGTCGTAGCTAATGCACTCTCACAGAAGGGTGATGAAAAAAACATGCATCACCTTGGTAGTTGTTCCTGACTGGTTAGATGAAATACGAACTGAGTTTTCCAAAGATTTGCACTGTGGCTCTATGATTGAAAATATCAGTCAATATGCCAATTTTGAATGGAAAAATGCCATATTCTGATACAAAGGTAGAATTTACCTAATCCCATCATCCAAATTTAGAATGAAAACTCTAAAGGAATCTCACAGTTCCCCTGCAGCTGGGTATGTCAAATTATTGAAAAATTACTATAACATTCGAAAATCATTTTACTAGAGAGGCATGAGTAAATAAATCCAAAAGTATGTCATTGAATGTAATGTTTGTCACAGAAATACGCATGAAAATACTCCAACTCCTAGTTTGCTACACCCATTACACATTCCAAATAAAAAATGGGAGGAAATATTGATGGATTTCATTGAAGGGATTCCTATGTCTGATGGAAAGGACAAGATATTTGTCGTAGTTGATAGGCTCACCAAATATGCCCACTTCATGGAAATCATAAAAACTAACACAACCAAGAAATTTGCAGAAGTGTTTTGTAAAACCATTTACAAACTTCATGATTTTCCGAAGATTATTGTCAGTGATAGAGATGCAAAATTTAAAGGCAATTTTTTGAAATATTTCTACCACCATGTAGGAATTTCTCTCAACATGAGTTCATCTTGTCACCCCCATACAAATGGTCAAACTAAAGTTGTAAATAAATATTTGGAAACGTATCTTTGTTGTTTCGTTGCCAACAAACAAAACAAATGGTATTAGTGGCTAAAACTAGAATAATGGTGGTACAATACCACCTATCACACTTCAACTAAAATGAATCCCTTCCAAGCCCTATATGGCTATGAACCACCCAGGTGGAAGGATTTTGCGTTGCACAATTCTATGGTTCAAGTAGTAAAAAATTCTTAGAAGAAAACCAAAGAATTATTAACTTGTTAAAAGAAAATTTAACAATGGTAGACAATAGAATGAAGCAACAAGCCAACCAGCACCACACATAAATAGAATTCGAAGAAGGACATTGGGTTTTTGTCAGACTTCAGACCTATAAGCAGTTATCTACTAAAACAACAAGGGGAAAATAAGTTATCTCCTAAGTATTATAGACCATACCGAATAATCCAAAAAATAAGTAGTGTGGCTTATGGATTAAAGTTACAAGATCATTGTCGAATTCACAACATATTTCATGTATCAAGACTCAAAATGGTACTTGCTCAAAATCAAACAGTGAAAACAAAGATTCCTGAGACTGGCAAAGAAGGAAGGATCATATTAGAACTTGAAGGCATACTCACTACTAGAGAGAAGGTACTACGATCCAAGACTATTAAATAATATCTTATCAAATGTAAAAGTCTACCAAAAGAAGACTCATCATGGGAGACAAAACATTTTCTCCAACAACACCCAACATTGCCTATGCTTTAAGGACTGTTAGAGTCGGTCCTTACAGCCCTCCGTCAGAGATCGTTTCGCTTTTTGCATATCATTCTTAGGTGTCTCGCTTGTTCCACTTCGTTGCATTTCGCTAGGAGCATGCCATTGACTGATGAGGGGGTCTGCTTGTCTTATGTTTCCTCATGCTTGTACTTGCAGGGCTATGTAAATTCCTAAAAAATCACTGAAGTTCATAGTCATTTCATTCATGGTCATTGTCATGTTGTTCCTATTCTCCATTTCATAAAACACATTCCCATACTTGTTTGCTCCTTTGACAAATTTTGGCCATCATTATAAAATTGTACCATACATTTGCATTTGGTACACATTTGTCAAACTTACTTGTGATCAAAACAGTGATAGTTTTATGCCATTAAAACAGAGCCATCCTCATTATGATTTTGTTTTCCTGTGATACTTGGGTACATGTGTGACATTTATTGGGTTTTGAAACATACATTAAAACTTTGCCTTCACTGCACCTATATCAGCATCCATATTGCAAATATCTTGTTTTCAAAGCCATGTCAGAGACAGACTCAGTTTATGAGCAGGAATCTGATAGTGATTCCACAGCAGAAGGTAATGTGCCACGGAGGCCTCACAAAGGTGGCAAAGGCGGTAAACATCTCAGGGAGGAGCCTACTTCTTTGGCTCAGTTGCAGGCATGTCCGCTTGCAATGGATTGTTTTCGGTATCAGTCATGTTTTCGATTCTGTGAGATGATTTCACAAACCCAGCTTCATCATGAATTAGCTCGTCTATTTGTTCTTCATTTACATGATGGCCGTGTAAATCTTGCCGGGGTTGATTTCATTCTGTCACCATTGACTATTGCTCAAGCCACTGGCATACCAAATATGGGAGAGGAATGGAACAAACGTCAGCAGTTAGAGAAATTCCACTATGAGCCATACATCAAACCTGGGTATATGAGGCACTTGGGCAGAGTTTTTCCTTTCAGATTCCTGAGGGATGAGTTTGCACCACTGATGAAACTCATCATTCGGTATTTCAGTTGCGAGGGCAGATTCTCGCGTCTCTTCGCGTATCATGTTCGTCTGTTGATGCACTTCACGAGGGTACGTATGATGAACATTCTGTACTTCATGTATCGCAACATAGAGAGGATGATGATTTTTGTACAGAAGAAGACCCCAGCACAGCAGCATAGAAGTATATATCATTACGCTCTGATCAAGATCATAGTGTTACATCAGTTGGCACAGCAGGGCATCGCTTGGGAGGATTTCATCTCTCGTGACTTTTTCACAGCGCCACAGCCGCCTCCCGAGGTAGTTCATGATGTGGGAGAGCCTTCACACCAGCCTGGCATTCCTGAGATTGAGCATATCAGTGCTCCATTGTTTGTGACATACCAGCGAGGCCATAGGGCCTTATTTGCAGCTACACGACGAGTATTATCTCCACCCGGGGTGGAAGGGGTCTTGCCGACTCCATCAGCAGAGCGAGTATTATCTCCACATGATGTGGAAGGGGTCTTGCCTTCTTCTTCGGCATAGGTACAGATCCAGGACAGGGGCAAGAGGCCCATGCATGATGAGGGCCCATCAGGAGGCCGGGACACGGATTTCACGATCATTGATGTTGATGCGAGCTCTCCTAGCTCGAAACTGAAAGAGATCATCCAGGAGAAAAGGGCTGAGAATGACACGCTAAAAGAGAAGTTGCAGAAGGCTCATTGGATGATAGACTACCTGGAGCAGCGCAAAAAATAGCTAGAGGATGAGCACACACTTTATGAGCTGCGGCGAATCCGTGAGGATCGACAGTTGGCCCGGAAGAGGCCTGGTGATATGACACCGACCGATCGAGATTCTTGTCTCAAGCATGTTAACATTCATTTGGAGAAATTGTTGGCAAAGGCAAATCGAGACAAATATATTCTTCGTCACATGAAATATCATTATTGGGCCCGCATGCACGTCTGCAAGGCAAGAATGAAGATTCTGAAGAGGAGGTTGAGCGAAGCACTAAAACGGTGGAAAAGGCCTGATCCACTCCAGATTTTGGCCGAGGCTTCGTTGGCTGGCCATGATACATGATGGATGGTCTTCGCTCCGAATTTGAGCAAATTTGGAGAAATTTTTGTTATTTTGAAATTTTTGGTCTCAAAAACAGATTTTTCAGTTATACGGGTAGCACCTCGAAGTGCTCACTTTTGTTCAGGACACTTGCTGAAGGAAATATTTGCATTTTTGGGTTTTTCATGGTAATTTATGCATTCTCAGGCATTTCCGAAGCATTTCATCAGGTTCTGGATGGTCAAAAGGCCCAAAAACACCATGAAAACCACCTTGCTGCCACCTTTTGCACCAGCAGGAAGTACTTCTGGGAGAATGAAGTTTTGGAGGGGAAAATGAGCTCCAAATTGGGAAATTCCACTTGGGTTGGATATCCAACATCCAGGGCTTTCCAACGAGCTATCATGAGCTCAATTTGGATGCCAGGAAGTGCCTCAAAATCAGGCTGAAAGGCGCGCTACCCATATAGCTCAGGCGCGCTACCCATATAGATTTTTGGCTGATTTTTCAACTTCCAGCTCAGAATTTCGACCAGTTGGGACCAGTTTTGCTTGTGGATGAAATTTTTGGGTTTTCATGATGTAAATTGATGGTTGGCATGTAACTTTGGCTCATTTTTACTTATTCTAGAAGATTCACTCTCAAAAAAGTGAAAATCATGTAAATGAATCAGTTTCCACTCTTTTAGAGGCAAGTTGTTAGCTGCCTAGATTCTAGTTCCCTGATTAGAATTTGGTTGAAACTGATCCCTGAAGAAGGAATTCGACCCCTAGAGGCATGGGAAGGGGTTAGAGTGATCTATATATTGTAATTTCTGAGACATTCTACAGGTTGGACTCTTGGGAAACTTTTGGCACACTATTGTACATATTTTTCATATTTTGGCTAAGGAAAGATCAGAGGTTTTGCAGCACCTATTGGGATTCTTGTGGCTTTTAGTTCTTGATAGCGTTTTCTCTCAGTTTATTGTAAGTTATTTCATGTTAAATGTATGCCATCCCTTCTTATGCTTCTGAAATTAAATGAATGAGTAGATGAGGTTGAATCCATTGTTTACAGTGCTCTGCCTTTGAATTCGTTTAATTTTGCATGTTTTCGCCTGTTTGGAGAGGATCCATGTTCTCCCTTGCCCTCTTCAGCTCCTTTTCGTTCTGATCCATCCATATACTCAATTCAAAGCATCGAGACTATTTCCTACCTCGCCCCAACTCGAAATCTGCAAAGATCTGACCTTATCCCCGGACCCAAAATTGTTTTTTCCATTTCTCCAACAAAAACCCAAAAAATCAAAATCAAACTTTCCTATCTATTTACTAGCCTAAAATTAGTTCCCATTCTAGAGTCATCTCGCACCCAATTTCTCATTTTATCGAGATAGACCCGGAGAGAGCCCTCTCCTGTCCTCGTAGGGCTAGCTACGAGGCTGAGCTTGGTTTGATGTAGCCTTGAGTTTTACCTTAATTCAGCCTAAGGTAGATTTGAGCGCTAACATAGTGGCGACCATACTGGGGAATCTCTCAATGGTTTGCTTGTTGATGTGTTTGTTTCATGAGTCTTAGACGGAGTCTGAAGTCATGCCAGGTAGCTTTCGAAACGCTTTTGCTATGCATAAGCGGTAGTAGATAAACATTGCTTCAGTCGATCTCCGGTAAGCTTGTGAGTGCAGCACTTGATTTGCAAATCACCCCAGTATACTTGTTCGTTCTAGACCTTTGGATGATTGAGTCTAGAAGTCGAAAGGTTGAAGATAATTGATTGTGTTCCTTGAAATTTATCCCGAGAAGATCAATACACTGGCTTCAAGAAGGAATACTAGGTCAAATCCTGACCCTAATCCACCAACGATATTTGAAAATCCAAATCTGATTCCTAGGATTCTTAGAAGACAAGGAAGTCAAGAAAGTTCTGAAAGAGAAAGTCAAGAGAGTTCTGGAAGTTCCAGATCACTTTCTAGATCTGCATCCTGTCCTGTGAAAATTATATATGTTGACGAAATTCCTTTTGATGAACGATTTGAAACATCCTTGTTTGTAAATTTTTCTGAAACTGAGTTGTCAAGATTAGTTCCGGATCCATTGTTCTTTGAATATTTGCAATTTAGATTTGTTTCATATCACTTGGACAGACAGTTGCAAGATTCCGTTGTGGCTACCAACATTCCCGAATTCACTGAATCTGCTTCACAAACTCTTGGACCATCTGAAGTTGCATCTAGTTCACGGATTCCCACTGAACCTCCCTTTATCCCTACCATCCTCGTTCAGCCTGAGATTTCTGATCAGCAATCAACATTAGTTTCTCCTCCTTCTCCACCGCATACACCTCGTTCACCTACTGCTCCCAGTCCTCCTGTTTCTCCAAGACAGCAGATTATCAATCCGCCAAGAGTCATGGCAGCCAGATTTTCACCTCTTGCTTTGCCGGCCAATTTAGATCCTATGCCTGCTGATTACCAAAGCAAGATTCCTATATTTGATGGTACACCACAGAGTATATCATCTCAGCAGCATATTTTCCGGATGACAGACTTTTTGGATCTGCATGAAGTTGATGCCAAAAATGTTTCAATGAGATTGTTTGCCCAGATTTTTGGAGGAGAGGTTCGTAAATGGTTCAGAGCTCTACAGGCCGGAAGTATCAATACATTGCAAGAGCTTCAGACACAGTTTTTAGATCGATGGGAGATGAAAAAAGATCCGCTGCAAATCACTTCAGAGTATACAAACATCAAGCGTAATCCTGGTGAGTCCGTTCAGGATTATATTATCAGATTCAATACAGTGTATAATGCAATTCCAGATGACTTAAGACCGTCTAAAAAGTCAGCTCTTCTAAAATTCCCGGATGGTTTCGATCCGGAGATGGCTTATTCACTACGTGACATAGATCCGCCTACCTTAGAAGATATGCAGAAGATTGCCGTTAGTGTTGAGGCGAATCTGAACGATAAGAGAGCACGGTTGAAAGCAGAGAAAAGAGTGACAATAAAAGAAGAGCCTTCCACATCTACATCTGAACAGCACTTGCTTCGTGAGATGGAAAAAATGTTCAAAAGAATGAACCTTGACAAATCAGAAACGCAGATTCGGAATCCAAACTACCGTGGCCAGCAGCAGCCACAGTTCAGAATAAAGCAGCGTGAACAAAGACCACAAGAGCCGGCAGCCCAACAGCAGATTAAGACACCTCTTTTGCAGAATTTTGTGAGTCAAGATTCAGACGATGATGATGATGTAGCAGGTGAGCAAAATTATTTCTTCACTCCCCACGATCTGCCTATTTATATTACTGAGGATGAAGAATATGGAGAAAGTTCAGCTGCTCAGAAAGATGAAGATTTCATTTTAGCAAATGATGCAGATTTAGAGGAAGAGTCAGATGAATACCAAAGAGGATATTTGAATGCTTTGTCTGCCCAACAAAAGCAATACTCATTGAGAAATCAAGATGTGCCCATAAATCCAATTCAGAAACGAAAAGAAGCTTCAGCACCGAAGACGGATTCACCGATACCACCGAAGAAAGGAAAAGAGACAATTGATCCCGCAGCTAGTAAAGTATCATCAGCAGAAAAGGTAAATCAGCCAAACATAGTGAAAGATAAGGCTGAAAAGAAGGAAGTTCCGGTCAAAGAAGTCGAAAAAGTTTCAGCATTTAGTTTGGAAAATGAAATTTCCAAATTAAAAATATCTATTCCTTTGACAGAAATCATGAAGAACAGCAGCTGTCGTGGTCAAGTCTCCAAAATTCTGAACTTTGATCCAATGTTCGATACGGTAAATGTTGAGGATGATCAGCCAGAATTGATTTTCGGGCCTGCATTAGATGGTGAGTCACCTGACAGCGATGTTCCTCCCTTTTATATCAGTTTGAGGTTGCATGAATATGTTTTGCACAATGCCATGTTCGATTCGGGTGCTTCGCACAATTTGATGCCAAAGGCGATCATGGAAAAGTTGGGACTAGACATTACGAGAAAATATCATGATTTGTATTCATTTGATTCCAGCCGTGTGAGGTGTATAGGACTCATCAAAGATTTGGTTGTAAGCTTAGATCAAATTCCAGCGAAGAATGTCTTAATGGATGTGGTTGTGGCGGACATTCCTCTGCGATTTGGTAGGCTCCTTTCAAGATCTTGGGGAGCAAAGTTGAAAGGTACACTTCAGTTAGATTTCTCTTATGCTACAATTCCAGTCTTCGGTCAAATGAGAAAGTTATATCGAGAGCAGAAGATGAAATACATGATAACCAGCAAAGAGAAGCCAATTAATCATCCTGTAAATTATGTACATACCGACTTAGAATCGTTTGTGTTGCTTGCTGATAGTTTTAATGATATAGATAGTCAATTAATTCAGGCGGAATATATACCAGAAATCACTGAGAATTTTAGAGAAGTTCTGCAAAAAGAAAGAAGAGAAAAACAAGCTACTATGGAGCAATCAGCTGAAGACAATGGGCAGCAAACAGGAAAAACAGAGCCGGCGCAATTTCAGCATTTAAAGGACGATGAAGATGGCCTTTGGACCATGGATTTTGATGGTGCAGTGGGTAGTGACGGTGCTGGAATTGGTGTGTGGATTCGTAGTCCGTTTTCCGCTCCGGATAAGGTTCCAAGCAATATGAGAGTGTGTTCCTACAAATTAGCATTTGACTGTTCTAATAATGAAGCGGAATATGAGGCTCTTATTGCTGGCCTTAAGATTCTTAGAAAGATGAAAGCGAAGAAGATTGCAGTCTATGGTGATTCAGAGTTGGTGATAAAGCAGGTTAAAGGTGAGTTTCAGGCCAAGCATCCTCGCATGAGGGCCTACCGTAATGCAGTTTTAGATATTCTGAAGTTATTTTCTGATCATACCTTGACATGTGTGCCTCGCATACAAAATGGTGTTGCTGATGGTCTTGCTAAGGCAGCAAGCAATCTTAAAATTCCAATGAATTCCAGCAACAAGTTCGAGATTCATGTGAAACACCGCCCCACCGTTCCAGACAATCAGCGATGTTGGCAAGTCTTTTAGGATGACGAGGAGATTAGTGATTTTCTGCAGAATAAGGGTAAGTTTAAAGACACCTCCATAGATACAGAACATGATGATGGTAATGATGATATACAAATAAATCAAATGGAAGTACTGCAACTTAAAGATAACATCATTCCTAAAGGATTGATTCCTTTGGAGGAACTCTTTGATCAAGACGATGTAGCCCGCAAACCGACATTGAGGCCGACTGAAAAGGGTGTTGAAGAGGTAAATATTGGGACAGCTGAGAATCCCAAGATGGTAAAGTTATCAAAGTCATTGTCACCAAAGGTAAAGGCAGAGTATGTGAAATTGTTGTCTTCATTTTCAGATGCTTTTGCGTGGGATTACTCAGATCTAAAAACATATGATACTAATATCATTCAGCATACTATCCCCATTAAACCAAATCAGAAGCATTTTCATCAAAAGTTGAGGAGAATCAATCCAAAGCTGCTACCATCGATTGAAAAAGAGGTAAACAGGTTGTATAAGTCAGGAATCATTGTGCCTATCCGATCTTCAGATTGGATATCAAATTTGGTGCCCGTGAGAAAGAAAACAGGTGAGATCCGTTTATGTATCGACTTCAGAAATTTGAATAAGGTATCATTAAAAGATAATTATCCACTGCCAAAAATGGACCATATATTGCAGCGAGTAGTTGGAGCATCGAGGATGTCACTGCTCGATGGCTATTCAGGATACAATCAAATTTTAGTGCATGAAGATGATCGTGATAAGACTGAGTTCACCACTCCATGGGGAACGTTTCATTATGCAAAAATGTCATTTGGTTTGAAGAATGCAGGTGCCACCTTTCAGCGTGCAATGGACATGGCTTTCGCCAATGAGAAAGATGTATTTTTGGTTGTTTACCTTCATGATTTAACTATGTTTTCAAATTCTGATGAGGAACATTTATATCATTTGAAAGTTGTTTTCCAGAAGTGCAGAAAATATGGCATTTCGCTGAATCCGAAAAAGAGTCTTTTTGCCATGGATGAAGGCAAGCTCCTTGGCCACATCATATCGAAAGATGGCATCCGTGTTGACCCTGCACGTGTTGAAGCCATCCAGCAGATTGAACAGCCCCAGAACAAGAAAGAAATACAGTCCTTTAATGGTAAAATGAATTTTCTGCGTCGTTTCATTCCAAATCTTGCTGAGCATCTTAGGGAAATCACGGACATGCTGAAAAAGGACAATCAGGTAAAGTGGACAGAAGAGGCGATGAAATCATTCAATTTGGTAAAGTTAGCTCTTTCTTCAGCCCCTATTTTAATCAGCCTGGACTACACACACGACTTCATTTTGTTTTCGTTTGCTTCTGAGCACACTTTGGCAGCTGTTTTAATGCAGAAAAGGGATGGAGTTGAGAAGCCCATTGCTTTTTTCAGTCGGATTATAAGGGATGGAGCATTAAAATATAACATTATTGAGAAACAAGCACTTTCACTTGTAAAGGCCTTGAAAGATTTCCGTGTGTATATACTGCATTCCCACATTATAGCATATGTTCCTAACGCAACAATCAAAGATGTTTTGGTACAGGCAGATCTAGAAGGAAGACGGGGTAAGTGGATCGCTGCGTTGTTAGAATACAATGTGGAGATTAAACCGACTAAGCTGATCAAAGGACAAGGACTCGCCAAGCTCATGGCTGAAACAAATCTGCATGCTCTAGATATAAATTTGATCGCTGCCATGTCCGATGAAGATGAGGAGAGTACGTCAGTTCAGGTATCTGATATTTTTGTTTCTTCCCCTTGGTATGCTGACATTTTATACGTGCTTCAGAATTTGTCTCCACCTCCCGGGATGCCTAGAAATAAGAGTAGAACATTGAAGTTGAGAGCTGCAAAATTTTGTATATTGAATTCTGCATTGTATTGGAAAGACCCCGGTGGAATGTTGTTGAATTTTTTGGTAGAGGAGGAAGCCAAAAGAGTTTTGGAGGACTTTCACAGAGGTGACTGCAGAGGCCATTTGTTTTGGAAGACCACAGCGAATAAGATTCTAAGGGCAGGGTATTATTGGCCTTCTTTGTTTTCTCATGTATATAAGGCTGTTAAGAATTGTCGCGAGTGTCAAATTTTCGAAGGGAAGCAAAAATTACAGCCTTTGCCTCTCAAACCAATTGAAGTTAGTGCACCATTCCAGCAGTGGGGATTGGATTTTATCGGGGAAATCCACCCAGCATCTTCCGGACAGCATAGATGGATATTGACAGCTACGGATTACTTCACAAAGTGGATCGAAGCGATTCCTACTCGACAGGCCACGGATGCGGTAATTATCTCTTTTCTTGAAAACAATATTCTGTCACGTTTTGGGTGTCCTAGTAAAATAATCACAGCTAACGCAGCAGCCTTCAAGTCTAAGAGGATGGTTGAATTTTGCTATAAGTACAATATCAGCTTGGGACATTCGACCGCCTACCATCCGCAAGGAAATGGTTTGGCGGAATCTTCAAACAAGTCCTTGGTAAATATCATTAAGAAATTGCTGGAAATCAACAAAAAGGGCTGGCACAAGAAATTAGTGAATGCACTGTGGGCTGATAGGGTAAGTCAGAAAAAGTCTATTGGCATGTCTCCTTTCGAGTTGGTGTACGTAATAGACACAGTTTTTCCTACTTCACTTGCTGTCCCGGTTGTCAAATTACTTCAGGAGGCTGGAAGTGAGGAAGATCCCATGCAACGGAGGATTAATCAGATGATTCATTTACAGCAGACACGGGAGGAGGTATTTCAAAATACTTTCAAGTTGCAGGAGCGCATAAAGAAGATTTATGACAGGAAGGCAAAAGCGGATAAGTTTCAGCTGGATGAGGTAGTTTTGAAATGGGATGCTCGGAATGAAGATAAGGGAAAGCACGGAAAATTTGAAAACTTATGGAAGGGTCCTTTCAAAATAGCAGCGTATCGCAGTCAAAACACTTTTCTTCTCAAGGAAATGAATGGAGATGATTGTCCTAGAGGGCCGATCAATGGTCGGCTGTTGAAGCGATATCATTTCTGAGTATTTTCTGTTGTTTTCATCATCATTGTATATATCATTTTACTTCTGTTTTATTGCAAGTGTGTACTGATCTCTCATCTTCAGTCTGGGGCCTGGAGCGAAGGCTATAATTCTGGAGATGGAGGTTGGTTGGTTTGAAGTTTGTCTAGTCATTTTTATCAGTCTTTCAGTTTTAGAGTCGAGTTAGTTTTGGTCAAATTTCAGTCAGTTTTTAGTCAAGTCTGCAGTCAATAAGTATGTCAAGTTTTTGTTTTATCAGTTGAAATAATGACTCCATCGCCCAATGGATGAAGGCACTGTCTGACTTCCCCAGAGATCTGCCGTTCTTTGCATCTCCAAGGAGCCACCATCCCCATTGGAGCCAATGTTAGAGTCGGTCCTTACAGCCCTCCGTCAGAGATCGTTTCGCTTTTTGCATATCATTCTTAGGTGTCTCGCTTGTTCCACTTCGTTGCATTTCGCTAGGAGCATGCCATTGACTGATGAGGGGGTCTGCTTGTCTTATGTTTCCTCATGCTTGTACCTGCAGGGCTATGTAAATTCCTAAAAAATCACTGAAGTTCATAGTCATTTCATTCATGGTCATTTTCATGTTGTTCCTATTCTCCATTTCATAAAACACAGTCCCATACGTGTTTGCTCCTTTGACAAATTTTGGCCATCATTATAAAATTGTACCATAAATTTGCATTTGGTACACATTTGTCAAACTTACTTGTGATCAAAATAGTGATAGTTTTATGCCATTAAAACAGAGCCATCCTCATTATGATTTTGTTTTCCTGTGATACTTGGGTACATGTGTGACATTTATTGGGTTTTGAAACATACATTAAAACTTTGCCTTCACTGCACCTATATCAGCATCCATATTGCAAAATATATTTTTCAAAGCCATGTCAGAGACAGACTCAGTTTATGAGCAGGAATCTGACATTGATTCGACAGCAGAAGGTAATGTGCCACGGAGGCCTCACAGAGGTGGCAAAGGCGGTAAACATCTCAGGGAGGAGCCTACTTCTTTGGCTCAGTTGCAGGCATGTCCGCTTGCAATGGATTGTTTTCGGTATCAGTCATGTTTTCGATTCTGTGAGATGATTTCACAAACCCAGCTTCATCGTGAACTAGCTCGTCTATTTTTTCTACATTTACATGATGGCCGTGTAAATCTCGCTGGAGTTGATTTCATTCTGTCACCAGTGACTATTGCTCAGGCCACCGGCATACCAAATTTAGGAGAGGAATGGAACAAACTTCAGCAGTTGGAGAAATTCCACTATGAGCCATACATCAAACCTAGGTATATGAGGCACTTGGGCAGATTTTTTCCTTTCAGATTCCTGAAGGATGAGTTTTCACCACTGATGAAACTCATCATTCGGTATTTCAGTTGCGAGGGAAGATTCTCGCGTCTCTTTGCGTACCATGTCCGTTTGTTGATGCACTTCACGAGGGTACGTATGATGAACATTTCGTACTTCATGTATCGCAACATAGAGAGGATGATGATTTTTGTACAGAAGAAGACCCCAGCACAGCAGCATAGAAGTATATATCATTACGCTCTGATCAAGATCATAGTGTTACATCAGTTGGCATAGCAGGGCATCACTTGGGAGGATTTCATCTCCTGTGACTTTTTCACAGCGCCACAGCCGCCTCCCGAGGTAGTTCATGATGTGGGAGAGCCTTCACACCAGCCTGGAATTCCTGAGATTGAGCATATCGGTGCTCCATTGTTTGTGACATATCAGCGAGGCCACAGGGCCTTATTTGCAGCTACACGGCGAGTATTATCTCCACCCGGGGTGGAAGGGGTCTTGCCGACTCCATCAGCAGAGCGAGTATTATCTCCACATGATGTGGAAGGGGTCTCACCTTCTTCTTTGGCACAGGTACAGATCCAGGATAGGGGCAAGAGGCCCATGCATGATGAGGGCCCATCAGGAGGCCGGGACACGGATTTCACGATCATTGATGTTGATGCGAGCTCTCCTAGCTCGAAACTGAAAGAGATCATCCAGGAGCAAAGGGCTGAGAATGACACGCTGAAAGAGAAGTTGCAGAAGGCTCAGTGGATGATAGAATACCTGGAGTAGCGCAAAAAATAGCTAGAGGATGAGCACACACTTTATGAGCTGCGGCGAATCCGTGAGGATCGACAGTTGGCCCGGAAGAGGCCTGGTGATATGACACCGGCTGATCGAGATTATTGTCTCATGCATGTTAACATTCATTTGGAGAAATTTTTGGCAAAGGCCAATCGAGACAAAGATATGCTTCACACAAGAAGACGGCGACAAATCTTGATGCACGCTCCTCAAGTAGCGCGGCACGAAGATTCCAAGAGGAGGTTGCGCAAAGCACTAAAACGGCGGAAGAGGCCTGATCCACTCCGGATTTTGGCCGAGGCTTCGTTGACTGAGCAAGATACATGATGGAGGATCTTCACTCCAAATTTGAGCAAATTCGGAGAAATTTTTGTCATTTTGAATTTTTTGGTTCCAAAAATGTCTCCTTCAGTTTATAATGGGGAAATAACTTCTCAAGTGCCTACTTTTGAATAGATACACTTGCTGAAGGAAATGTTTTGCATTTTGTAGTTTTTTCTATTGTAATTTATGCATGCTCGTGCATTCAATCATTTCATCAGGTTCGATATCGCGGCCCAAACACCATGGAAACTAATCTTGCTCTTTTTACCTTTTGTGAACAAAGGAGAAGACTTCTTCGAGAAATCGAATTCTTTGGAGCCAAATGAGCTCCAAATTGGGAAATTCCACTTGGGTTGGATAGCCAACATCTAAGGCTTTCCAGAGAGCTATCATGAGCTCAATTTGGATGCCGGGAAGTACTTCAAAATCAGATTTGCGCGTTACCCACAGATCAGGCGCGCTACCCATATAGATTTTTGACTGATTTTTCACCTTCCAGCTCAGAATTTCGGCCAGTTGGGACCATTTTTGCTTGTGGATGAAATTTTTGGGTTTTCATGATGTAAATTGATGGTTGGCATGTAACTTTGGCTTACTTTTACCTATTCTAGAAGATTCACTCTCAAAAAAGTGAAAATCATGTAAATGAATCAGTTTCCACTCTTTTAGAGGCAAGTTGTTAGCTGCCTAGATTCTAGTTCCTTGATTAGAATTTGGTTGAAACTGATCCCTGAAGAAGGAATTGACCTCAGAGGCATAAAGTGTTAGAGGATCTATATATTGTACTTCGAGACATTCTAATGTGTTGGACTCTTGGGAACTTCGCACACTATTGTACATATTTTTCATATTTTGGCTAAGGAAAGATCGTAGCAATCGTAGGTTTTAAAGACCCTCTGGGATCTTTGTGGCTTTGAGTTCTGATAGCGTTTCTCTCGCCTATTGTGTTATTTACAAGTTGTATGCCATCCCTTCTTATGCTTCTGAAATTAAATGAATGAGTAGATGAGGTTGAATCCATTGTTTACAGTGCTCTGCCTTTGAATTCGTTTAATTTTGCATGTTTTCGCCTGTTTGGAGAGGATCCATGTTCTCCCTTGCCCTCTTCAGCTCCTTTTCGTTCTTATCCATCCATATACTCAATTCAAAGCATCGAGACTACTGCCTACCTCGCCCCAACCCGGATTCTGCAAAGATCTGACCTTATCCCCGGACCCAAAATTGTTTTTTCCCATTTCTCCAACAAAACCCAAAAAATTAAAATCAAACTTCCCTATCTATTTACTAGCCTAAAATCAGTTCCTATTCTAGAGTCATCTCACACCTAATTGCTCATTTTATCGAGATAGACCCGGAGAGAGCCCTCTCCTGTCCTCGTAGGGCTAGCTACGAGGCTGAGCTTGGTTTGATGTAGCCTTGAGTTTTACCTTAATTCAGCCTAAGGTAGATTTGAGCGCTAACAAGGACAAAGCATTTTTAAGGGGGAGGAAATGTTATGAATAAAATATTCATAAACATATAATAATAAAATAAATAATAAAATAATAATAAATAGGTATTAATTAATAATTAATAACAAATTAAATTAAATTGCCCAATTAATTATGAAAGGGAACTTATGTCAAAATTGGTGTCTTAACCTTGTGGCCAGTCAACTCCTATAAAGGAGAACTAGCCAAGGGTTGTAAATCATCCATTATTGAATAAAATATATATAAATTTGTTATGTGCATTGATGTATCTTCGATTGGCAAACTTAGTAAATAAAAATAATTGTTCCACGTGCTTTGAGCTCTCGAGAACATGTTCAAGACACACTCTATGAGAACGAGAATGAAATATTTCTTATGCTTTCAAGGTAATTCCCATTTCACTTTCCTGGTGGATGATCTTATCAAAATGAATATCATAATGTTGATAAGTGTTCAGTTTATGCATTTTCTTACATTAAATTAACTATTTAGCATGTGTACTAAGAGTTGGATCCCCAAGAAGGTTCCTCACGGGTGTTAGATGTATTGGTATTTATCTACTTCATGGGTTTTTGAGAATATTAACTAGGTTTTATGTTGATTTTTTTGGTGCTTGGTATTCTTGGTGGGTTTTGTGATTTTAAAGGGGCATTCTAGATGGTAAGCTTCTGAGGGTTTGTTGCAGAGAGAAGCTCAAGGTTGTATGGTGTAAGGTTGGTAGGTGTAGTCTATTAAGTTTGTATTGTGTTTGTTTGTCTAAAAGTTTTTCTATCCTAGAAAATGGTATGATGAGTTTACCTTGTTGACACTAGTTGCAGTTGTGGCTAAGATGGATATATGCCCAAATTGGTCAATAACAGTTCTTATCAATTATTGTCTTTCTGCAATTTCTAGGTGTAACTGGGGGATGAAGTTACTATGGTTTTTGTTTTGTAATTATGGAGAATTTTATAGAATTACCTCTTAGGAAATAAACTTTTTAGTTGTATCATGTTATTACATCATCTATAATTCAAACATTTATATATTTGTAAATTGAACAAGACTCATAGTAGTATACTACTATCTCAGATCCATCTACACCGGGGTTTGATTTTTGCTAAGTAAGCATGAGTCCAAAATTGACTTTTCTTATTGGCTTATGTTCTTACATCCTCTACAATTAAAGCATTTTTGTATTTGTGAATCTAACATGTCTCATAGTAGTATACTACTAGCTCATATCCATTTAATTTGGTTATGATTTCTTCCTAATAGGCATCAGTCCAAATGTTTTCTATATATAGCTCATCCATTATCTGCTGAAATTTAATCTTTTGCTTTACATTTGTTACTGTAATTAATGACATTGTCTTTGACCATATGATTCACTTAGCTTTGAAGTTAGGTTCCAATTTATAAGCTCGGGCCTTATGAGTGATGGAATTAATAAGATGGAATTTAACTTGTCGGATCCTTGTTTCATCCCTTTTTCTTTTGTTGGGTTCTTGAAATACCACTAGTGTTTCATTGAGGCCAATTGTAGTTCTTTTCCAACCATCTAGATTTTACATTGCTGCTAGGTAAGATAGAATTTTTCTCTTCTATTGTGGGATTTTCATGGACACTTCCACAATAGTGGATGCATAATAGTTATATTATTTTTGTTCCTTCCTCTTTGGGGGGTTAGAAGACAACATTATTTGTAAGCTCTATGATTCAAGCTAGAGAAATGGGATGGATAGCTCTGTAAAGGATTTTCCAAGGGAGAAGCATGATATTGGGTTGGGAAATTTCATTTTTTCGGATTTTTCTCATCGTAAGAGATGGAATAATAATTTTGATTCTATTTAGATGAGTTTGGTGGATTAATCCAAACTTCATCCAACCTTATCCAAGTATGCCTTTTAACAATTTATCATTAAATGTGTGTGTTTGTTAGGTCCCTATATTACTAGTATAGTCTCTTATTGTTGTTAGTGTAGCCCCCTTATTGTTATTGTTGTACCCCTGTAACCCCCATATTTTTATTATTGTGCCCTTACATTATTATTTTTAGGTCGAATAGGATTATATTGTGACCCCATGGACTCCTATATATAGAAACGATGTTTTTTCATTTGTATCATTGAAGAATTATTCATTTATGTAATTTAAAGGAGGTTTCCCCCTCAAAGTGGCTAAATTATAAGGCATTGATCTATCTTTTCTTCTATCTTTGGATTTGGTTTCATAACATTTGGTATCAGAGCTTTGGATTCTAGGGTTTCGCTTCTCCAAACAGGAAATCGTGTAATTTTTGCTATAACGTTTTTTCTACAAAGGTTCATAAGCTAAAATGTTTACCATGAGAAGCAAAAATCCTAAGGCATGTTGTGTAAACATTTCAGATCTTGTTTCGCAATATTTTTGGAGATATGATCTCTGGAAGTTAAGGTTTTTGCAGGCTCCTGAATTTCATCTAAAAGAGGTGGCCTTGGGAAAATCATCACAACTCTCTCACTGAGCATCATATTGGAATTATGTAAAAAGTGGCCGAAATCACATGGACTACAGCTTGTTGTGTATCAATTTCAGAGCTGAATGAGGAAACATTGACACGTGGAACATCGTACAAGTTTTCTTTACTGAACTAGTCCATAATCAGGACATTGTGGGAGATTGAGAATAAATTTGTCTTGAAGAATCCAAATCTGGTCAAGCCTATGCAATTCAAAAGATGCTTCATAGGGCTACTATAGGCCCAAATTTCAGATATTGAAGATCTGAAATCAGAGAGATAATTCGGTTTCAATATCGACCTCCTCAAAAGCAAGAAAAATGTGTGTATTTGTTTTCAAATTGCATAAGTCTTATTTGAAAAATCAGTTTGAAGTGATTCCAAGGGAATATTGAAGCATATATATCAGTATTGGGTTCTAAAATGACCCTAAAAAGAATTCAACACCCATTAATCCCTCAAAATACTCCACTATGACTCATGAAGAGGAAGCAGTGCAATATGATATATCAAAATTACAAGATAAAGTGCACCAAATTTCGCTCTCGCAAAGAGCATCAAAAAATGAAATGGAAGTTTTGAAGAAAGGCATGGAAGCTAAGATGGATGGTTTGAAGAAAGGCACGGAAGCTAAGATGAATGAATTCAAAGCTAAGATGGATGACGTCAACGAAAAAATGAAAGACAACATGAAAGACATGAAGAATGATCTAAAAGAAGACATGGAAGGCTTGCAGGAAGGTTTGACAAAGTTTATACAAGAAATGATTCCTAATGGTGAAAATATAGTAGAGGAAACTCATGATGAGAACCAAATAAATGTTATTTGTGATTTCATAAAATCTAATGTTGAATGGAAGACCCACCATATTCCAAAGATGGATATGAGGAAGTTTCATGGCAAGGATCCCGTAACATGGATACTACATAAGGAGCAATATTTGATCTCCATAATGTGAAAAACACACAAAATGTATGCATTACAACTTTACATTTAGAACAAAATACATTTGTATGGTATCGATGGCTTTTCTCTCGTAAAAAAATTGTCATTTGGTCAATTTTTATGGAGGAAATGATAGCACATTATGAGGAAACAAAAAGTAACACCTTCTTTAGCCAATGGATAAATCTTTAAAAAAAGGGTTCAATGGTGGAGCACATTGAGGGCTTCCAAAAATTGAATATAAGAGTAGCTGATATTCCAAAGGAATACATGATTGATGTCTTCATAGGGAATTTAAAGGATAACATCCAACATAAGGTTCACCTTTGGGAACCTGATTCATTGGAGAAGGCATTCAGGTTGGCAAGAGAAATTGAATGTAAAATTATGGTGACAAGGAAGCCTACCGCTCATATCTATAAATATGAAAGTGTTGCTACTCATTGACTTCCACAATCTACAAGGTTGACACCATAACAATTGGTAGAAAAAATAGCAAAAGGGCTTTGCTACAGTTGTGATAGAAAATACACTAAAGGTCATAAGTGTCCTGAGAAGAAATTATTTTACATAGATTGTGAAGAGGAGGAAGAATATGAACAAGAAACTTCAAAAGAAGAGGATATACACCAGGAACCAACCCTAGAGAAAGAATAAATTAGTTCGACCATATCCTGTAATGCATTAGCGGGAATTACCACTCCTCAAACTCTCAATATAGAAGGACATAACAAGAAGAAAAAGGTAATAATGCTGATTGACTCGGGTAGTACCCATAATTTTATTCATTGCAAGGTAGCCAAGGAATTGAATTGCTTCCTATACTCAGCACCAGAATGTCAAGTGATGGTTGCAAATGGAGGAACTATAAATTTATCTGGAAAATGCCATAATATCAAGCTAACCATGGGGGAATATGGATTGAATATTCCAATGCTTCCCATTGCAATGGGAGGTGTTGATGTTGCAATAGGTGTAAAATGGTTACAATCTTTGGGGACGATAGCTTTTAATTTTCAAGAAATTTTCTTGAAATTTTTTTGGGAAGGAAAGGAAGTTGAATTACGGGGTATTGTAGGGAAGCCGGTAAAGATAGTAAGCTCTATTTTCGTAAAAAAGCTTCTGAAAAAAATAACAATAAGGCGTAATTGCAAAATTATGCTCACTAGAAGTTCCAACATTAAAATCATCTATTTCTCCATATCTCCAAAAAGTCTTGGACAATCATTCCAAGGTGTTTGAAACTCCCAAAGGGATCCCACCTATTCGTGATAATGATCATGCTATTCATTTGATTCCGGGAAGTGTTCCTCCAAACATCAAGCCTTACAAATATCCTTATGTCCAAAAGAGTGAAATTGAACATAAGATTGCAGAAATGTTAGAGGCTGGTATAATTCAATTGAGCCAAAGTTCTTTCTCTGCTCCAGTAGTATTGGTGCACAAGAAGGATGGATCATGGCGCATGTGTCCATATTATAGGGAGCTCAATAAGCTCACTATTAAAGATAAATTTCTCATTCTTGTGATTTATGAATTATTGGATGAATTACATGGAGAAATTTATTTTACCAAGTTGGATCTTCGTTCAGGATATCATAAAATTAGAATGAAGACTAAAGATATTCCGAAAACAACATTTCAAACTCATGAGGGTCATAATTAATTTTTGGTCATGCCTTTTGGCCTTACCAATGCACCTTCTACATTTCAAGGGTTGATGAATTCCATTTTCAAACCCTTTCTTAGAAAAATTGTATTAGTATTTTTTGATGATATACTAATTTACAACAGGTCTTGGTAGGATCATGTTCAACATGTTGATAGGGTCCTCAAAATATTGGAGGAGAAATAATTATATGCAAAAACCTCCAAATGTTTATTTGGAGTACAAGAGGTGGAATATCTGGGTCATATTGTATCTCACGAGGGTGTTAAGGTATACCCTAACAAAATTAAAGCCATTAAGGAATGGAAATTCCCCACAACCATAAAAATTCCTATCAATTAATCATTAAAAACTGACTATTTAATTTAATTAAGTTGTTGCTGTGTGGAATTTCCAGAAATGATTTTTGGGTATTGGAGAATACATGTATTCTATTCACTCTGCAAAATCTCGTGGCTAGAGCACATCCGATGCTACAAAAACTAACAATTAGTAATATATAAACTTTGGTTGTCAAAGTTGTAAGTAACAATACTGGACGTTTCAAAAAAGAAACTCAACCTTTTGCAACATATTTACATTGACAACTTTGTCCAATCATGTTTAGCGCCTTTGACAACCTCTGTTCTTTTGTGGCAGTAGCATACAATAGCATAAATACCAAATAAAATAAAAAAGAGCCTGTACATTGTTATAGCTTTAAGGACACCACCCTTCATACACATCAATCCCAACATTTATAGGCATATATTTATTGTGATCATGCACGTACATGAATATACAATTGGTCCTCACATTCTACCATTCGTACTTGATATTTCATAACATAGTTCGAATACCAACAAGGTACTAACATCTTCTAGGCCCTCCTTGCAAACTTGTTCGCGACCATTATTGTGTGCCACAACATTTGCAAGTGATAAGAGTTGGAATGCATGTGCATATCTCTACGAGATTTTCTTCATTAATAGTTAGTTCCATAATCTATGCACGAACCTGTACAATTTCTAAAGGTGTTAACAATACAATTTAACAAATCAATCGTCCAACGATCTCAAGCTTATTTTCCTAATGTTCTAAATATTTCACCTTTTACTCAAATGAACATTGGTTTATCATCATTCACTATACTAGAATAATCACTCCAGAACAAGGTATCACTTCCATTAATCTTCACATATTTTTTATCTAAATTTTGAATTGTGTCCAACTCTATATGGGACTTTACACACACTTATCAAATTCCTGACAAGCTATACACATTTCAATGCATTTGATCCACATTACACACGCACTATGCTCTTTGCCCACAACTGATACACAAATCTAATTATTACACAATTAAATAAGTGTTTAATCCGCAATCATGGACCATATAATTTTCACGTTTATGTTCTAATGCAAACTATCAACAATCCATCACACTTCATGATCATACACCCTTTTAACCAAAAGAGTAATGCCCTGTCTCTTGCTACCATTTTAGATCCATTACGATTCATGCCAAAATAAAGTAAGAACAATGACATTTCAACCCCTTCATAGATCAGAGCACCTTTACATATTGAATATAGATGTACAAACTTATGCAATCTCCTCATAATTGTCACAATATGCCTCAGTGAAGGATTAGCAAATGGATATCACAAGTTTCCATACATATCTGTGATAAGGAGGGAAAATTTAACATCTGCAATAGAAGTCAAAAATAGGGATAAATAGGTGTACAAAAGTTGGATCAAAGAATTTCACAAACCCAATGAGAACCCTTTATAATAAAAAAAAATTAAACTCAATTCGGCCTACTCCTTCAGTTGAGCATGACTACACAAGACCTCAGAAAAATTAGATCAAAAGATATATGTGTGAATAATTGGTGTTTTGATGAAGAAAATTGAGCCTTAATTTATAGATATGCTTCTAGGGGGGCTGGCATGGCCTTAATTTTATGGAGGCGACCTTGAATTTGAATTTTTAAAAACTTAAATATCCTTTGAGGTTAACTTCAAATGGGTTTCTTGCTTGAAGGAGGACAGATTTGGGCAACTTAAATCCCATAAAAAATATGTAATATTAATGCCATATTTAATCTCGAGCCTTGACCAATCATCAAATTGCTACCATCATCTCATTTTTGGGTCTTTAACCATACGTTTGGGGCACAAACTTTGATTAATCATATCTCCTCAACCATGAAGAATTATGAGGCATTCCACCTACCGTTGGAATCAACATGACAAGGAGAATCAAATGTAGATGGTATTAAAATCAAAAACATTGATTTTCCCATCCAAATTCTTCATCAAATATGGGACATCATGACCACATTATCCTTCTAGTGCTTATTAACGAATGGAGCTTCCAATCTTTGCAATCTATAGAAAAATATTAAGAGCGTTCAAAGACCAATGTTGGCATCAATGAAAACACCAGTGAACACTCTCCTCACCTTAAAAAAATATATCTTATTGGTAAAAATTAGTGTTTTTTCCCTAATATAATGGATGGCTCCTCCTAATCTGAACTATGACATTTATTTACACCGTAAAGGGTATCTCTCCCTAATCTACATTGTCCACATTTCTTTCTTGATGATTTACATTTACGCCAAAATCATGGTGAACATTTTGATAGATTTTAATAGTGTATAGTTTGAAATTTAAATAATTTAATCTTAATTATGTTGATAGTTGTGTATATTTGAAATTGAAATGGAGTTTTCAAATTGAACGACGAGATTGCATTCAATCGTAGTCCTCCTTTTAAATTCTCGCCATCCATTTTTAAATTCACAAGAAAATTAACAACAACAATAATCCTCCTATGTACATTTTGTGTAGCAACTTACACAATTTTGTGGATACTAATTTTAAAAAGTGCTAGTGCTTAGTTTGAATATCGCTAAATTAAACAAATATCGTCACAATTTGATATATGGATGGTGGATTTTTGAACTTTGATTATATATATATATATATATATATATATATATATATATTATTGTTAATACACATTTAAACTATAATTATTTTATATTTAAATTTAATTTAAAACAATTAAAATTATTAAATTATTTTTATAAATATTAAAAATTAATATAAAAAGTGTTTAATCATAATATATATAATACATGCTCCTTGTTTTTTTCAATGAATTACTTAAAAGTTAGAAATGCTAGAATTTTTAAAATTATATGGATGATGGATTTTTGGACATTGATTAGATAAATGTATTTTTTTTCTTTTTATAAAATATTATATTTTGGAAAATATGGAATATTATTTACTCCAGGGATCAATCCAGTGGCATTTGCAAAGCGACATGTTATAGGAAAATTAGTTCGACGAATGATACCCATCAACAATCAAACATGTCTATCTTAAAATGGAACTTTATTGTATTGACCAACGCATATATTTTTTTGTAAGTCAATGTTTTATTCATCAACGAAAAAAAAAAAAATAGATCATTTACCAACATGTCTTATTTACTAGCATAGTTTACCCTATATTAGAAGAACACTAAACATCAATGCATTTTCTCTCTTCCTTGATTTAGGTTCCAAGATTATACATTAGTTTTTCCTTTTTTCCTTTCCTTTTCGGGGCGTCTACCCAATCTGAGGGTTTGTTAGGATCACACAAAGATTCTACAACGATTACCTTGATGATGCCTCATGCTCCAACATATTTTTTATCCATTTATCACTATCAGAATGGTCATATTTGTGAGTGTGTTTGTGCCCACCCATTTGTGGTCCCAAAATACTAGTTACCTCATGCAATAAATTGGCCAATGTGTATTTTTTCTCTCATGTCGGTTAGAATGTCACATCATGGGCCTGTGTAGGGTCTAGGTGAGTGGTTCCTTCATTAGATGCATTATGGTTTTGAGGATTCTTTGACCCGTGAGCTACAGAGGAATTAGAAGCTTTGGGTCCCTTCTGCTCTTTCCTTCCACGATTCTTATTTTTGGTTTCTGGTTGCCACTCATTGCAAAGGGCGGCTTTAAAAATAAGGACAAACATCCTAAAGGTGTCCAAGTTGCTGAAAATTTCAACAACAAAAATTTGTGTTGTCATAATCCATTGGTTATTCATTAACCTTTCCTCTCCATTTGAGGAGGACTTTTATTGGTGGGCCTTTGCTAAGGTCCACTTCACAGATATACGAACAAAAGTCGTGATTCCTTTTGAAATATGCTTAGTGTCAATTTTGATGAAATTCTCAAGTGAATTTCCCCTATCCTCCAAAACAGTCGTGTGAGCCATATGGATAGGAAAATTGGGAATTCAAGCCCATAGTGGGTTTCCAAATATCAAATATAAAGAGGTTTAAATTTCAAGAACCAAGGTTGAAAGGAAAGACCAACCCGATCCCAAAACCAAGGACCCTGGCTAGAAACCTTCTGCCTATCCTCCACCTTTTGAAAGATCACAACAACAAAACAAATTAGAACAAAAAATAATCTCGACATCGTAAGACCACTTATGATAAACCCACTCTTGAAGAGCTTATGATGAAGGCAAAAATCCATTAAAGCCACAAATAATCCCTTGTTGCTCATAATTGTTGGCAATCACGCTGCATGCAATATTATTAACCTCAAGAGAAGGGTCTGCAGCCTTCTGATTCACCACAAATGTAGGACCAACAAGATATTTGGGGTTTGGTGAGGAAAACCTAGGATTAAAAATTTCCTAAAAAGATCTCGGTGGGGCTAAGGAATATGCACCCCCCCTTTGGCTCCACCTCTAATTCTAGCAATAATGTGAATCGAGGCAGCCTTGGAAATTTCGTAATCCCTGAGGGATTTTTCTCCTGAAGCTGACGACCTTCATGAATAACTTGTAAGTATTCATGAGGGATTTATAAATTCTCTTGAATTCACAATGCCGATAGGAAACCAGATCCGTGTTTGAAACCTGCAAACCAAATGAACCCCTAGAAATTGGGTTTTCCAAGACTAAGAAAATTGATGGATCTTGAGTAGAAAACACATCATTGGAAAATAACTTGCCTGTTCCATTGTTGATATAGAGATATGAGGGTTTCTACTCAAATTCAAGGGGAAAACTCACATATACTGGATTTCATGGAGTATATTTGTCCTTCAGTGTAGAAATTATGATGTAGATTTACAACTGCTCATGAAGTCTAAATCAAAATCACAAGACACAAACCTACTGTACTGCTATGTGGAAATCAATTCACAATTTAGAACATCAATCACAAACATGCAATGAAAAATAACACACATTCACACAATATCTTTCCATGGGAAAGCAATTCGCTAAAAAACCTAATGCTTGTTTGCATTAATCTGATGAGTAGAGATGTATTACATTTTCTTTGCTCAACTGAGGGCAATCTGCAAGTGAATAACCTATCTCTCTGCTAACTGAGAAGCTTTGACCCATAATTAGTCAATTTTTTCCTTTTCTTGAGCCCCTATTTATTTGTGTAATTCCTTGAGATATTATGCCCTTATTATTAAGTTATTTCTCCAAAATTGATTGCGCAATTCCTAAGGTTGATCATCTGACTACATGCAACACTTGCACACTCAAGGATAGTCTACAAGTGATGTTACACTGCCTTGAATCTCCACCATATTTGGGGAACTCGAAGTCTCTATATGTGATATCTATTTTTGGTTGATTGATCAGTTAACTCGATGATCACTGAGTTTGACTGAAGTCCCACTGCACAACTGACCTTCCACTAGTTCCTTCAATAGTTGGAACTAGTTTAACTGAAAACAACTTGAAATAGCTAACCTTGATTTCTACAAATTAACAATCACACATGCTTAACTAAACTCTAACTCCTCCAAATCGAATTTACTGAGTTAACTGAGTGACAAGATCCATGTCACCTCAGTTAACTACATCCAAGTTGTCTGTTGATGTGGAAATTCGATTTTTCTCAATTTAATCAAGGCAAAATTGAATTGAGAATTTTTTTCTTGATTTTTCAACACTTGCTTTCAGCAAGAAAGGGATTATCAACCACCCTAATCCTGCACCTGTGGAACTCTAAATTATCTCTTAACAAATCCTTTGTCAAAATGTCAGCATCATGTTCCTCCATCGGAATGTATTGTAGCAACATTATCTGCCTCTACACACAGTCCCATAAATGGTGATACCATATATCTATTTGCTTGGAACGATCTTTAAATAGAGGATTCTCAGAGAGCTTGATGCAACTCTAATTATCATATTAGATCACAGTTGGATCCATCATCTGACAAAATATTCCCACAAGTATCTTTCTCATCTAGATTACCTCATGTGTTGCTTGACTTGCATTTATGTATTCTGCTTCTGTTGAGTTGAGTGCCACATATATTTGCTTATTGTTGTATGAGGAAACAACTGCGGACCTAACACTGAAAATTACACCTAATGTACTATTTTTGGTATGATGGTCTCCCAGCCCAATCTGCATCTATGAAGCCACACAACTTCACTCCCTCTGTCTATCTGTACCATAGTCCAAATTACTAAGATTTTGTGTATTTGGGGTAGCATCAATTGTGCTCTAGCTCCTGAATTTTTTGGAGGGACTAGAGTACACTTGATATACAAGACCATAAATGGATTTGAGAAATTTCAGTTGGTGTTCAATTTATTCAAATAATTAATTAGTTTTAATGGATTTCCTAAGTCTAACTTAGGAAAATAAAATAATTAAAGTGAATTAATTAACACATGTGCTGAAATTGTCTTAAGTCACATGGATCAAGAAATATTTTAATCTTAGCCATTGAGGGATGATTTAATCTCATTCATTGAAGGGTTCAACAAAAAATTATAAGAGAAAGGCTTGAGGGTCAATTGAAGACACGCAATTTTGGTAGAACTAAGGAATAGATCTGGAATTCTAGGGTGGGTTTGTTAAGAATTTCTGGAGGAATTTCGTACAATGAGGGGTAGCATTGGCTAAGGGAATGATTTTATTCCAAGAGCCAAGAGACAAAAAGAGGCAAGAGGAGGAGCTCAAGGACAGTGCAGAGGGGCTTCAGAGCCACACAGTCCAACAGGGACAGCGTACAGGCAGCTAGGGCCATGCAGGGCTAACGCTGGCCTAGCAGAGGCAGCGTAGACCCTCCAGGGGTGATGCAGGCCCTCCTAGGGCCACGTAGAGGCTGACGCAGGCCTTCTAGGGCAACACTGGGGCTTCAAAAGCTGCGCTGAGGGTTTCTAGGGTTAGATCTGGGCTGAGTCCTGTAAATCCCATTTGAGGGTGTGGATAAGTCATATATTTGGCTCTAGATCTTCAAGTTAGCTGCAGATTTGATATATTTTATTCTCTGTTGGGTTTTCCAAGTTTGGAACCAGATTTTTTGTACTCAAAACTACTTAATAATAAACCCTCATATCCGTTGAATCAGTTTTCCCGCTTTGGGTTTTTCCAGGGACTTGTGTCCAAAAATCCATGTGTCACTTTGTTGCATGAGTGTATTATTCAGTAAATGATTTGCATGTGTAGGTTGTAGTTGTGTTTATTTTCAGTATTTTATGAATCTAATTTCTGGGAATAACTTGGGTTAATTAAATCAAGTAGGAGAAAAAAGACCAATACACTGTAGTAGAATTTTCACATGGTATCAGAGCGATAGCAGATCAAGCTAAACCTCCGGCAATCATTTGAAGAAATATTTTTTCTAGAGGGTGGCAGAAGAAGCAGCAGATCTGGAAAGGGCATCTTGACAGCAAGGGAAAGTAGATGCAGGATACAACGTTGAAGCTGCAGAAGGCCTCTAGGCTTACACAGACCCTTCCGAAGGCAGTGTAAGGACTGCGTCGCCCAGTTTAGGGTAACGCGGTCCACTTCTAAGTAGCGTTGGGACTGCGCTGGGCCAGCCAGGAGGACGATTTCCAGTCACCTCTCTTTTTTCAGAATAATTTAGCCAAGTTCTAGAAGCAGTGCTTTAGATCTTCAACAGTGACGGTGGGGTAGAGATTCTGCAGGTGCAGAATTGTGCCTAGCTAAGGCAACAGAGGCGAGAGGAAGACAGTCATTCAAAAAATTTGAGCCAAACAGATCTGAGATCTTACTAGGAGGATTGGATAATATTGTTCATTTGAGTTTTGGTGGAAGATTTCCAGGAGGGAAGTCAGTTTTCAGTGAGAAGCAGTTACTAGAGGGTTTCTAGTCACCAAGAAACCTAGCTCTAGAGGGAGAAGTATTGTTTTCTTCAGATCTGAGCAAAGATGCTCAATATGGATTGAAGGATCAAGACAAATTGGACGACATGTCCAAATTTTTTATCTGGAAGGCCATAATCCTCTCATTTCTGGATGAGTATGGTCTCAAAGATCATGGAGAGAAAACACTTTCTCTACCAACTGATGCAAATCCACTCAAGAAGTATGAAGAAATCAAGCGCGGACGAAGCGTTTGATCATAGATGGAGTCAAGGACCACGTGATTCCTCATATTGCTAGTAAGAATACATCACATGACATGTGGTCAGCCTTGGAGGTGATGTACCAAGGAGGCTCGGTGCAAAGAAGAATGCTTCTTGAGAATCAAATGTGTATGTTCCAAATGATGAAGGGTCAAGAGATAGATCCATTCCTCTTCAGACTTCAAGCTATCCGTGACCAGCTAATTAGCATGAGTGCTAATCCAGATGAAGGGCTCCTAGTGAGGATGGCCCTAAATGTTGTCTCATAAGATTGGGAAATGTTTTTCCAGAGAATTCTGGGAAGGGCAGTGTTACCATCATGGGCAGATATGTGGGCTATTCTTCACCAAGAGGAGATCGGGAGGATCACCAAGAATCAGTATATCAGTGGAGGAAGTGGATCAACCAGAGTGAAGAAAGAAGAGGAGGAGGATCCAACCCTTTCTTCAAGGGAAGAAGAAGAAAGACCTCTCCAAGGTCCGGTGCTTTAACTGTGGTGATCTTGGTCATTTCGCCAACAATTGTCCTAAGAACAAGGACGAAGGAGCTTCTGATTCCAAGGCTGCAACAGCAAATGAAGATGGCTTTGATGATGATGCAGCCATGAGTGTTCATGCACCTTGGGAGAAGAGGTGGGGTGACATGGATATATAGATTATCCATAGACATGTGGCGATATCCTTGAGTCCGCCCTACTCTTGGATCACATACAAGCTACGTGAGCCTTAAGACGGTAGTGGGATGAGTCGGGAGATGGTTGCAGATGACCACATTGAAGAGCAAGAGGAAGATGAAGAGCTGAAGAGTGAGCATTATGATGCAAAGGCAGCAGCAGCGTGGAGGAAACAGCATAAAGAGGCTGATGGGACTTCAGCAGCACAAAGAATCTGGGCTCACGCAGTGCAATGTTGCAGCATGACAGTGTCTCCAGGGGGACATCATGATTCAACATCCAGGGAGCTTCAGTGGTGGAGGGAAACTTGACTTGTCTATCAAATAGTTGGGAAAATTCTTTCAGTTTTTTACTTCTCAGCAACTAAGTTGCAGTGCAGCAGTTAGCAGTGGCAGTGCTATAGGAAGCATGATGCAGCAAATTGACAGGGAGCTGCAGTACAGATGTGGAAGTGTCAGTGGCAGTGACATGGGCAGCAGTAAAGGGATTAGAAGTGGAGTAGATGGAGGGAAACAGGCCAAGCATCAACAACACAGATCCAATACTCAAGACCTTGTGATACATGGTGTGATGTATTGCTAGAGCACACTCGTGATGCTAAGAGGGAGTGTTGAGATTTTGTGTATTTGGGGTAGCATCAGTTGTGCTCTAACTCCCAAATTTTGTAGAGGGACTCGAGTACACTTGATCTACAAGACCCAGAAATGGATTTGAGAAATTTCATTTGGTGTTCAAGCTATTCAAATAATTAATTATTTTTAATGGATTTCCTAAGTCTAACTTAGAAAAATAAAATAATTAAAGTGAATTAATTAACACATGTGCTGAAATTGTCTTAAGTTACATGGACCAAGTAGTATTTTAATCTCAGCCGTTAATGGATGATTTAATCTCGGCCATTGAAGGGTTCAACGAAAAATTATAAGAGAAAGGCTTGAGGGTCACTTGAAGACACACAATTTTGGTAGAACTGAGGAATAGATCTGGAATTTTAGGGTGGGTTTGCTAAGAATTTCCGGAGGAATTTCCTGCAGTGAGGGGAAGTATTGGCTGAGGGAATGATCTGATTCCAAGAGGCAAGAGGAGCAGCTCAAGGACAACGCAGAGGGGCTTCAAATCCACGTAGTCCAGCAAGGATAGCGCAGAGGCAGCTAGGGCCACGCAGGGCTAATGTTGGCCTAGCAGAGGCAGCGCAAGGGTAGCATAAACCCTCCAGGGGTGACGCAGGCCCTCCTAGGGCTACGCAGAGGTTGACGCAGGCCTTCTAGGGCAACGTTGGGGCTTCAGAAGCTGCACTGAGGGTTTTTAGGGTCAGATTTGGGCTGAGTCCTGTAAATCTCATTTGAGGGTGTGGATCAGTCAGATATTTGGCTCTAGATCTTCAGGTTTGCTGCATATTTGATATATTTTACTCTCTGTTGGGTTTTCCAAGTTTGGAACCCATATTTTTTGTACTCAGAACTACTTAATAATAAACCCTCATATCTGCTGAACCGATTTTCCTGCTTTGGGTTTTTCCAGGGACTTATGTCCAAAAATCCATGTGTCACTTTGTTGCAATGAGTGTATTATTCAGTAAATGATCTGCATGTGTAGGCTGTAGTTGTGTTTATTTTCTGTATTTTCTGAATCTAATTTATGGAAATAACTTGGATTAATTAAATCAAGTAGGATAAAATAAACCAATACACTATAGTAGAATTTTCACACAAACTGGATAGTGCCTATGAGGTACCGTAAAAAATGCTTAATTTCCTTCCAAAATAATTTGGTTGACCTAACCATAACTTGGTTGAGCTGGTTGACTGCATAGCACATATTTGGTCGTGTGTTCACAAGATACATTAGTGAACCCACTAGCTGCCGATAAATGGCAACATCCACCTTTTCACCTGAAGTGGCATCCTCCTTCCTCAAGTTGGTTGCTAGAGGTGCTTCCATGGGCTTACAACTCTCCATGTAGAATCTTTTTATTATATCATTCACATACTTTCCTTAAGACATAAATAGTTCCCATCGCCTTTCCATATTTCCAACCTGAGGAAGTAGTGCATGAGACCCATGTCCTTCATTTCAAATTTCCTTGCAATGTCCTCCTTGAAAGATCTAATCAACTACACATCACTGGTTAAAATAAAATCATCAACATATAAGACAATAATAAGCAATTTTCCTTCTACCAATATGTGATAGAGGTTTGCATCTGCTTCACTTTTGGTGAAGCCAAAACCAGTGAGATAGTTATTGATCCTTGTGTACCAAGCACGGGGTTCTTGTTTGAGACTATACAATTCTCACTTGAGTCTACACATGTAATAATCCTGATTAAATGTCTCAAAACCTTCTGTTTGCTCGATGTACACCTCCTCCTCAATAACCCCATTGAGGAATGTTGTTTTTACATCCATCTGGTGGATCTTCCACTCCATCTGTGTAGCTAGTGCAAGAATTGATCTAATGGATAAGTACCTTGCTACAGGAGAAAATTTCTCCTCATATTCAATTCCCTCAACTTAAGAGTACCCCTTGTCCATAAATTTGGCCTTATACTTCTCTATGCTTCTATTTGCTGCATGCTTAACCTTGAAGATCCATCTCGAACCCACAAATGATTTATTTGTTGGTTTTGGGACCACTTCCAAAATACTATTCTTTAAAATGGATTCGTATTATTCCACCATTGCATCAATCCATAGAGGTTTCTCTACTACTTCCTCAAAACAGTATGGCTTAGTCTCTACAAGCTTCATCATTAGAGCCATGTATCCAGTGTACCTCTTAAGTGACTGTAATATTCCCAAATGGGGAAACAACAATATTTGAACACAATAATGGAAATATCAGTGAAAAAATCAATACACCATGATATGAGACAAATGTATAGCCATCTTATTAAGCATATCATCAAATAATAGGCACAAGATCTTGAGGATCAAGTCACTCAAGCAATACAAAACAAGCCTCCTTTAAGAAAATATGTCAATATATGAGAAAAACACTGCTATACAAATGCCATGAGCCATGACAGCGTATTTTTAGGGCATAAAATACTACAGAAAGATATAACAATATGGATCTACTATTATATAGCTCAAACAATGCTAGGAGCGAAGATCTAGGCTCCCAAACACAATTCCAAGACAACCTAGGAAGGGTTTCCAGAAATACCAAAAAGTACAAATTGTCGGAATGCAGCCCTAGGGTTGAATAGCAGCTGCAACTGAATAACTGGATGGAGATGGCTAGAAATTATATCTAAATGAATATATCTCCTCCAATAGACCCTTCAAGTGAAAGGCTGATCCCAACACTGAAGATCTCACCCTCCAAAACAAGCACTGAAACCGCCACTGCAAATGCTCACTAAAATAATGCAGTCAAAGAGGGAATCTGCTCTGTGGATGATGGGAATAGGTTTTCCTGGTTCCAATATGTGAAAGAAAGCTCAAGAACCTCCTTTACTGATCTCCCAATAAGAATAATGCTTCCTACCCTGAAAAACTAGCTCAGAAAGTGGGTTTCTCAACCCTCCACTGCAACACCCTACAACACAACACAAATCTGAATAGACACTGCGTCGTAGTTGAAGACTAAAGCTTGGCCAAAATGCCAAAATGTGGAAATGATAGTACAATACTCTTCTTAGAGGCTACCTCAATGGAAGAGGTGGGATTACCGCTTGGGAACACCCTGTGCTAAACAGCACTGCAAGCTCAACTAAACAGATGAAGGATGCAAGAAGTCATACAAACCACAAAATAAATAATCAATAACATACCCCTATATGGCTGCCTTGCCCTCTTTATAAAAAATGTGAGCCTTCTTACCTTGGGTCCCACTCATTAGGGTTTCTACTATCATGGAGACTTCCTCCCATTCACACTGCATTGTCTCTCATTGATGATCCACTCCCTCCATACCAGCGCTGTTGATTTGGTCAAACCTGACCTTGTCCACATGCATTAGCCCCTGTTCACACATGAGGGTGATTTATCCAGCTATGAAGATGATCCATTTTCACATTAAGAGGGATTTTATTCCTACTAAAGAGATTTATGGTTACCCCTACCCATTTATTCATCTAACTAAATGACAAGAGAAAAATTAATATTCCAATTAGCTGCATGCTAATTTAGGAATATTACAGTGACTTTATTTTCCTGTGCAAATTTGAAGGAGCTCCCACATTCTCCCTCGCATCCTGCACATGTCTATCAGCTTCCTTGGTTCTTTCCCTACCTTATCAGGATGAATTTTCTTGTGTGGATGTCTCCACTCTTTTTTCCTCAATTTGTGGCTACTCCACAACTTCCTGAGGCTCCTCCTTTGGAGCTAAAATCTTCTCTTCTGGTGGGATCTGAAGCTTCCTCTCAAGAGAGCATCACATCACTTTCTCCTCATCAAAATTTACATCCCTTTGCATAACTGTCATTTTGATGGATGGCAAGTACACATGGTAGTTGTGAAGATTTTCGGTGTAACCCACATATACCCCCAACTCTTTTATCTACTCAAGCTTCTTCCTTGATTATTTGGAGACATGGAAGTAGATACAAGCTCCAAAAATCCAGAAGTGCGACACATCTGGCTTACTCTTAGAGAAAACCTCCTTCGGTGTAATCATGCCCATAATCCGATGAGCACTCCGATTAAGAAAATAGACTGCTATGTTGCATGCCTCTGCCCACAAATGTAGTGGTTAGCCTTGGTCATGCAACATAGCCCTCGCAACTCCCAAAATGCTACGGTTCTTTCTCTCAACCACCCCATTTTTCTGTGGATTGTGGGGTGTTGTAAACTCTTGTCGAATTCCTTCTTTTGCACATAAATTCGTGAATTCACTCGACATTTAGTCGCCTCCATTATCGCTCCTTAGAGCCTCCACATTTTTCCCAGTTTATTTCTCAACCAATGCCTTGAATTCTACGAACTTGGAGAATGTGTCATCGTTCTTCTGCATGAAGAAGATCCAACACTTCCTTGAGAAGTCATCAATAAAAATGAAAAAATATTTTTGTCTGGTAGTGGAGGCTATCAAGAAAGGTCCACAGACATCAGAGTGGATCCTTTCCAATAATGCATGTGTTTTTTTGTCCCCATCATGGAATGTTGATTTTGTGTACTTTCCCAAGTTACATCCTTTGCATACATCCTATTGCTCAAGTGCTCCTTTAGGGAGGCCTGTGGTTATTTTTTGCATAATATTAAAGGTGTCATGATGTAAATGGCCAAGTCTTATGTGCCAAAGTTCACCAACATCACAATCCTGTGCTTTCTCCATCTTAGTGCTTAATGCAACACAGTCTTCCACATCTAGCTTATATAGGTTCTTCACACGAACGTCAATATGATTCACTAGTCTCACGACTATTTTTCTCAAGAATGCCTTTCCTTTGCTAAAGATCACATCATAATTATGATCTTCCAAAACTGCTACGAAGATGATATTTTTCTTTAGGCTTGGAACAAACATTACATCCTTGAGTCTGAGAGGGGATTTTGAATCCCTTTGAAAGGTGATTGTACCAATCCCGGTTGAACTGTACCTTCCATCGTCCCCCAACTAAATGTGCATCTACAAATATTTCTCCTCCATGTCACTGAAAAATTCTCTACACTTTGTCATGTGGAACGATGCACCTAAGTCCAAGTACCACATGCTCCCCACCATTGTTTTGGCCATGCATGCGATAAGGCTAAAGTCAAGCTCGAACTGTGAAGCCAAGGATTCACCTGTTTCTCCTCTCAAGGTCTTCTTGACTTTCTTTTTGTGTGGACACTTCGTGGCATAACACTCGAATTCATGAAAATGGAAGCATTTAATTTTGGAAAAATATTTCTTCTTGCCCCCTTGGCTAGATTTTGGTTTGGTTTAAGATTTCTTCCCTTTTCCCTTCTTTTCCTTTCCAACCAATGTAAAGTTTTCTTCATCCTCGGCCTTGGATGAGTTCCCATCTTTGGTATTCTTCCTTATTTCCTCCTGTACCAAATCATACCATAAGTGTTCCCAATTCGATAGTTTCTCCCTCTCGTTCACCGAATCTTGGTAGCTATTCTAGCTCTTGGGAAGGCCTGGAAGGGCTAGGCTTACCCAGTCATCTTCTAAAACATTAACACCAACCCTGCTAAGTTTATCTCAAACTTGTGTGAACCTACTCAGATACTGCAAAATAGTGTCATTCTTCTGCATCTTGATATTTCAAAGTTTATCCTTGAGTGTCAGCTTCCTGTCGTCACTACTATTCTCAAATAATTATGCCAGCGCTTGCCACATTGTGAACAAATTTTCTTTCCTATGGATATTTGAGACAATGTGATCTCATACTCCATCTAAGATTATTATCCTCACCTTGGCTACATCTTTCTTCCACTGAGCAAAGTTCTAGGCATTAGATGCTTGTGGTTTTGCAACATCTCTCTTGATGTATTCTAACAGTCCATTTTCATCCAATATTGCCTCCATGTGATGAAATTAGAGCTACCTTCCAAGGCATACTCTAGTCTCAGCCCATTAAAGGTCATCTTCTCAGCTCTGAAGAGATCCTGCTACAGTGAACTGCAAATTTGATCCTCTTGAGAAACAACTTTGAAATTCCTTAGTCTAATGTGAATCCTGCTTTGATACCATGTACAAATTATGATGTAGATTTGCAATTTCTCATGAATTTTTGACCAAAATCACAAGACACAAACCTACTTTATTGTTATGCAGAAATCAATTAACAATTTAGAACATCAATCACAAACATGCAATGATAAATAACACACATGCACACAAATTTTTTCTAGGGGAAAGAAATCTACTAAAAACTCCAATGTCTGCTTGCATTAATCTGATGAATAGAGATGTATTACAATTTTTTTTTATCAAATGAGCACAAATTGCAAGTGAATAACCTATCTCTCTGCTCACTGAGAAGCTCTGACCCAGACTTAGTCAATTTCTACCTTTTATTGAGCCCCTATTTCCTTTTGCAATTCCTTGAGAAATTAGGCCCCTTTTATTTAGTAATTTCTCCAAAATTGATTGCGTAATTTACAAGATTGATAATCTGACTACATGCAACACCTGTACACTCAAAACTAGTCTACAAATGATGTTACACTGTCTTGGAATCTCAACCAGATCCCAGGAACTCAAATTCTCTACATGCACTAGCCATTTTGGACTGATTGATCAGTTAATTGGATGATGATTGAGTTTGACTGAAGTCCCACTGCACAACTAAACTTCCACTAGTTCCTCCAACAGTTGACCTTGAGTTAAAACAACTTGAAATAGTTGACCTTGATTGCTACAAATTAGAAATCACACATGCTTAACTGAAATCTAACTCCTCCAAGTCAAATTTACTGAGTTAAATGAGTGACAAGAGCCATGTCACACAAGTTAACGACATCCAAGTTCTCTGCTGATGTGGAAATTTGAATTTTCTCAATTTAATCTAGGAAAAATCAAATTGAGAATTTTTTGCTGCATTTTTCAACATTCAAGTCCTTACTAGGGCAACGAGTGTGCAGTTGTACTTCGTTCAAAAGTTGGGGTTGTAGAGCTCACAACCATAGTTATCCCTCTTAGCACTACGACCAAAATATATATTAAAAAGGGAAATTGAAAACAAAAAAATGTTTCATTTCACAGGATCCTAAACTAAATACTATTTGAGAGGCATCCACACAACTCATCGTAATTATTTGATCTTCGGGAGAACTGGTAGTTTAAAATAAAAAATAGGGCGGGAGTCTAGAAGTAATATAAAATAGGGTGGGGTTTAAATGTAATGTGTTCTTTATATCAACCAATCTCCACAGTTTCTCAGGACGCAAAACTTTGAATATTTAGTTGGACGTTAAATTGGGGATTCAAAATTTGCAATATTTTCACAAAACTGGAGTTTGAAGGTTTAATACTTCCTTTTTGGCTCGTAGGAGTCAGACGTGACAGTTAAGCCTCTAATGACTTGTAACTAAATAACTATAACATAAATATATTCAAGGTAGTTATCCACTTAATAACAATCGTTACAAAATAAGATCTGAACTAATCATTTTGTAGATAAGTGATTTTAAATATTAATAAAAAATAATAAAATTTAATCCACAATGTTAAAATATGCGGAAGTTGCAAAATTTGTTGGTAAAAAACAAAATAATACCTAGTTTACATATTTCAAGATTCTTGACAAAATTAAGCACTATCGTCATAGGAAGTTAAGAGAAACCATTGAGATTGAAAAGTAGAGGCGATGAATGGAAAATACCTAAAACTAGGTTCCCCCTTGCTTCGAGTTTTGCTTTTTCTTTATGCTTTTATTTTTTCCTTATATATATATATATATCTATATATATATATATATATATATATATATATATATATATATATATATATATATATATATATATGTGTGTGTGTGTGTGTGTGTAAGGAAAAAATAAAAAGCATAAAGAAAAAGCAAAACTCGAAGCAAGGGGGAACCTAGATTTAGGTATTTGATGATATAATCTCAAACAAGATTGTGATCTTTTATTGTTTAAAATACAATTTTCAATACATAAATGGATTCAACACCATGAAAAAACCAAGGACGCTCAAATTCTATAGATTAAACAACTTAAACTTAAGTTTTTAAAAATCTTTGTTAGATTTTGATTAAAAATAACTTAAAAAATGCTCAACAAAAATGCCATTTTATCTATAAGTTAGAGTAAGCTATTATAATTTATTCAATTAAGTTTTTTTATATTTTCAAAGATGAATAAAGGTTGAAGAATTAGAATACATCATTCCATGGACAATATCAAAGGTTTACCCATTATTTGTTGTTGAAAATGCAACAAGATGATGGAGCTTAGTGAAATGAAGTCGCCTTCACTAAGTGGGCCCGCAGGCTATTTTTGGCGCAAAGTCTATTTTTAGACTAAGTCTATTTTTAGACATACAGGTCGAAGTCTATTTTTAGACTGCCTGTCTAAAAATAGGTCAGTCAAATATTATTAACCCTTAATAATATTTGGACTCTAAACTTCAGTTTATTCTCTTACAGCACTTCAGTTGGAGCTACGGATGTGGCTCATGCATCTGAAAAAAGGAATTATGCTATTCCTTGGGGTTTGGTGAGCTCATGCATGGTTGACTTCAGTTAGGACTTCAGTGGCAGAGTTTGGTGGAGTTGATGAGACAGTTGGTGGAGTTGTGTTCGGTTTAACTTAGTTGAACTAGTTGTGATTAGTTTAACTAGCTAATCAACTAGTAATGAGTGGAGTGAATTAAATATTATTTAATTCATTAATTATTAACTCATTATTCAACTCGAGAACACATCAGTTCACTACAGTGCATGGACAGTTCAGTGAAGACCAGTGGAAGAGGTAGATGAAAGGGTGAGTTTGCTATTAGTTGCGACAGCAGTTGTGCATGAGATTTGCACAAGCATTGGAGGAGATTTCCAATGATGATTGCGCAGTTGGAGCCAGTGAGATTCGAACTTGGATCTCTCATTAGACTAGCCTTGATTGCGCAATAGAGGCAGGAAATTAGTGGATGAGTTTTGAACCTGTGACTTGTTCAAAACTAAGCTAGTTTGTGTGTAACTTTTGGAGACAGTACTGAGTACTTGTGAGGAGTATTGTACTGAGATTGTTACATGTTTCTCTTCTATTATAATATACAAATAGATGGGGGTTTTCAGCTATAAGCTTTCCCCATTACATATTGTGTTTATGTGCGCATGCGACTATTTCTATTTCCGCAAATTGATGATTGATTGTAGAAGAGGTTATGTGTTATACATGAATTCAAATTAATGTATGATCAGGATAATCTCAGTGGATAAATATTCATTATTCAGCAAATTTGTACATTTGTCATAATTCAACTCTGGTCTTGATTTTGCAAATTTTGATGGCACAAGTATATATTAACTTTTTAGTTTATTAAAAATAATCTATGAAACATGGTTTATATTACATCTTTAATTTATTTAAAATGATTTATGAAACATGGTTTTTAATCCTGAATTGTGCATACGTTTGTGAAATGGGGATCACTCGTTCTCGACCAGATCGACATCAATCCGTTTGATTTACCATGAGTATGATAGGCGTATCAACTATTTTATTGACAACATGTCGAATGAATGGGAGTCCTAAATGAATCAGTTGACACTTTCAACCCCAACTCTAAAGTTGTTGCAGTCTGGTTTTTGTGCCTGTCGATGGTCTGGTTTGGCATGCAAGAGTTTGGAAGGTGTGGATTGCATTTATTTACCTTGCGCTTCTATTTGGATCAACAGATGTCACTGAACCTGCTTGATCAGAGAACATTCAAGTTGCTTACACCAGATGTAAAACGAGGTACGTACATAGATATGATAGGCTAGATCCACCTTTACAGTTTCAGGTTATTCAGCCGTGGTAACATCTTCGCCAGTAATAGCCGCATTCTTACTTTTTCTTTGAAGATCTAATACCTACTAAAATAGCGGCAAAAGCTATTCATAGTCGTTAAATTAGGAATTATATGAATGTAGTTCTTCATTTTCATGTAATGTTAGAGTTTCATTTATTTATTTTTATTATGTTAGATTTAAGACTTTTGTGATTCATAATATAGATAAAAGAATTTTCATATTAATCACATTATTAGGATTAGGTCGACGTTTCTAACCAACTAATGTGGTTCATCTTCAGGACAAGGTGGAGAGACAAAAAGAAGAGATTATTGCAACTTTGAAAATTCCTATATGCTATTTGCATCAAAAATCAATTAAATGTGAAGAAGATATAGGTTATGATTGAATAGAGAGACTTATTTTATAGTTAGTATGAAGTAGATGTGTAAGTATGTCTGTGTTTAATTTGGAGTTAACACATTTCATTTTTAAAATAAAAATAATTTCTTCTTTAAATAGAAAATCAATAGAGCTATAATAAAAAAGAAAAATAAATATGTTAAGCATGTTTAATTAGTTTTTGATATGACCTCATATAATTTCATGTAAAGTAATTAAAAGTAAAAAAAAATATGTGAGTGAGATGTTTAAACATTACGCTTTTCAAAAATATTTGAACACTTGATTTAAATAAACTATTTGATGATCTATGTTAACTAATTTATGTGGATATCGACTTCATAGATATCAATATAAAAATAAAAATAAAAAAATGCTAAATAAAATATTTGAATGTTGTATATAATACAATATCCAATGTGAATTATAGCATACTAAAATACAATTTAAACAATGAAAAATTATATATTGTATTTTGCACTCTAAAATGAGTTAGAACTTAAAAAAATTGATCCCTCTTAACTCATGTTAAATATATGCTTAAAATAGATCTAAGAATTTAGATCCATACTTATTTCAAGCATCATAATATGGAATAATTGTTTATTAGCTTCAATCAATCATTACATATGTCATTTAAAAAAAAAATTTATTAGCTTCAATAAATTATTACATATGTCATTTTAACCAAAAAAAATAAAATAAAATTTGCAATTGTATTATAATGAATGCAATAAAAAGATCTAGAAGAATTAATTCTTCCATACTTTTGGTAAATGAAAAAATGGAACCTTGTTTCATTCAATGCATTTGATACATTTTTTTATTGAAAATTAATTTGATTACAATTTAAGATATTATTTGTTGATGATGATTACTATTGGTTATGAAGAGCTTTAATTAAATAAAAATAATCTGCGCCATTTACAATATCTATGATAGTTATCACATTTGCTTGCAATATTAATTGATAAATTATTATTATTATTATTAAATGATTTTTTTCTAAATGAATTAAAAATTAATTTGTTTTCTTTATCTAGTATAGACAACATAGAATATCTCTATCATAATTTTACTACAACCCTCTTATATTCTATTAACAAGTTCTCAATTGAAGTTTCAAGTAACAAAAGAAATAGAAAAACCAACCCTTGGTATGATAAAGATTGTAAAAGTGCGAGGAGAGAAATTAAGGAAGTTGTTGATAAGTCTCTTTAAATTGACAAGATAAAAATATACAAAGCCCTAACTAAAAGTACAAAAATGCAGTATATTCATAAAAGACAAGAAAATCTTTTACACCTCTCTAAGGTAGCTCCTAAGGAATTCTGGAGGGAGATTCTAACTAGAAAAACTAAAGATAATTATAGAATTTATTTACACGATTGGAATTCCTATCTTAAAAAGCTTTATGAATCTCCAAATGTCATAGATAACTTTGAAACCCTGCTCACAATGGAAGAAGTTTTCTCATTAGAAGACATAGATTTTTGGGTTAAGCGCCTGGAAAATGGAAAAGTTAAGGACATTGAAGGTTACCGGGCAGAAATCTTAAAAATTGGAGGTCATGTCCTCATCCCTCACATCCACAAGTTTTTCAATTAAGCAGTCAAGCAAGGGTTCCCTAAACCATGGACTCGGAGCCTCATTATTCATATTTTTAGAAGTGGGGATAAAAATAGCCCCTCCAATTATCAGACAATTATGATTAGCCCTCTCTTAGCCAAGTTATATGGTATTATTTTGGAAAAGAAGATGAGCATATGGCTTGAATGAACGTAAGTGGGCTAAAGGCCAAGCGGGTTTCAGAAGGCAACACTCAACAATGGGCCACCTCGTTACGCTTAGTGTTACACCATTTTTTGGTCATCTAACCTGTTACTATTAGATGGACCTAAGTACACCAAGTAAGACCAATTTTACCCTAAGTAAAATTGCTTTCACTATGAAAAATAACTTAGTAAAACACCTTTATTAAGTTGTTTATGGTCTAAACAGGAAACCCCATGAGGATATATTAAATAAATCCACATTTGTTTGATTTTCCTCAAGGAATAATTAGTTAAACAACAGTTTAATTAATATTCCTGGTCATATTTAACCCAAAACGGGAAAATTAATTAGATAAATTATTATTTATCTTATTATTTTCTAGGAATAATTATTTAAACCTTATTTAAATAATATTCCTTGTTAAATTTGACTAAATCACTCATAAATAGTTAAATAAATCATTATTTATTTAATTATTACTCAACCACGTCCTTAAAATGATAAATAAATCATTTATTTATTTATTATTTACAAATAAAGGGATTTGACCCAAGTCAAATTCCTTTTCCCTCCAACAAAAATAATAAATATTCCATAAAACTTGGATCTTGATTTGGTTAATAATATTTTAATTATGCACCAATATCTAGACTAACTCAATATTTTGTTATAAATAGAAGGGTTTTTCCATTCATTCACCACCTTTTGTTGCCTAAGATCACTCTGGATCTATACTTTTGGTCTGACTTTGATCCACCATCATTGTCATATTTTTCTATCATTTTGCTTGTGAGCTCCCTTTGAGTTCCATTTTTGTTTGGGTTTTCTACACCATCAAAAGAGAGGAATTTTAGATCTGAAGTGCTGAGGACTTACAAGAACCCATCCCATTGAGGAGAGTTGGTAACATCCTTCTATGTTTTCCTCCCAAGTGCCCTTAATACAAAATTCATTCAACATATTCTTGTCTTGTCTATTGGATGCATGGAGTAATTCTCATTTTTATTTACTGCTTAATGTCTTTTGATGCATAGATCTAGATTTTTATAGTATTTATCTTGATCAACTAATTTAAAATCTAAAGATATTGGCAGCCTGTTTGTTATGCACAGCTAAAGTGGTCTTTTTTCGTACACTTACAATTAAGATTCATACTAACAACTGGCGACTCCACACGAGGTTACGATTACGACCGCTGTCATTTTTCTGATCCCTGTCTATCCAACTGCTTCAAACCCTAGGATTTATCTTTAGCCTCTTGTTTTTTCTTTTCTTGATGTTGTTTTTAACCTATAAAACCCTAAAACATTAAAAATTCTAACTTATGTGTGTTTTTGGACCTATTGCGCAGGTGACAGACATCAGCCGCAGTTGAGACGACACATTTTGCTAAAATCTGCTGCCGAGAGTGCAGGAAGTGTAGATCGCACTTTTTGGCCCTAAACCTGCGACCTGGAGCTTCAGGACGCACTTTTCAGCCCAAAAACTATGACCTTTGCAGAAAACAAGTTAGAAACTACGACCTAGACTTTTTGCGGGAGTTTTTATGAAAGTTTTCTGGGTTTGTCTGGGCCTCTGTTCAGGGTTGTCTGACCTCTGTCTTCGCCCATTTTGGACCTGTAATTGTTCTGTTTTACTAAACTAAGTGGGAACCTAGCCCCCTAGGGCTTCAGTACCCTCCACACTTTATGGAAGAGTTTTAGCTGTTGCAGGTTGTTTGAAATTTTTAGAGTGCTCAGCCATTTTTCAGATCTGATACCTCACTTTCAGATCTGCTTCAGATTGGTTTTTTATCCATCCACAACACCTCATTTAGTTTTTTTTGGGTCTTCCTCTAGGGTCACCTTCTCTTCCCTCCAGGATATAGTCTTTCGCCACCTCATTTACAGCAATCTTTCCTCTAATTTTTTACTGTCTTCTGCACCACTTTCCAGCAGATTTGACCTTTAGATCCCTTTCCCTCCCGACCTTAGATCTATTGGCTATTTTGGTGTTTTTTGACTAGTTTTTTTCCCACCTACAGACTACTTGTTGAGAGGCCTGCCTCCTTGGGTTTAGATTATTGTTATTAGTTGTTTATTTGCTATTATTTCAGTTTCATACACTGTTATCTGCAGGTTTATTTATAGTTATACAACACACATTTTATTTTTCTCTATAAACATCTAGGTTTAAAAATTAAAATTTACACACTTTACACACACACCCTAAGCGAAAAAGAGCTTGGTTAACACCGCCAAGAAAAGACTCTAAAACATTGAAATCAATTGATCCTGCACCTCTTCGCCCTTGTTCTAACATTGTAATCAGTTGATCCTGCACCTCCTTGCCCTTGTTGGTCTCTTTTTCCTTTGTTTTGTGTTGTGTCGTCATCATTGTGCCACCAAGGCGTTTATCCCGGAGACTTCTTGGCCTTCATCCTCAGTTTTCGGTAGGAATACTTACTCCTCCGCGTAGGATTCGAGTTAGTCCTCCACTGAGTCAGCACTCCGACTCATCTTCTAGTTCATTGGGTTCTCCTTCTAATTCGACCCCGGTTCTCCTCCTGTCACCTTCACCATGTCTAGTTCAGGACCTAACGCTAGTGGTAGCCCTGACCCTAATGCTGGGAATACTACTAGTGGGACTGTGACAGGAACCATCCCGGCTGCTCCCTTGCTCCCCTATATGGCAGGCCTCAACCATCCCAATTTTTACTAGTTGATAAATGACCCTATACACCATGACGCTAGTTGGCCTGCTATGCCGACCAAGCTCCCTTCTGACATCCCCAAGTTTGAAGGCCTTGCTGGAGAATATCCTACAAATCATGTTCGATCTTTCCACATGTGGTGTTCGTCTAACTCCATTACCAATGACTCTGTCCGTCTTCGGTTGTTCCAATGTACGCTTATAGGTGAAGATTCTAAGTGGTATGTTGATCAGGCCTCATCCTCTCATACCACCTTTGCGACTCTTTCTTGGGCTTTTCTGTCTTATTTCCAGCTTCCTCTTCATTATGAAACTGGTACCGAACTTTTAACTTATTTTCGTCAATCGTATGTGACCCGCCTATCCGATCATGTTGAGGAATGGCGGAGAATAAAGAGCCTATGTTGAGCCCCTACCTTCGAAGACCATGTCTACATGGATTGGTTCCTTAGATATCTCTTGCCCCCTTTCGGAAAATATGTCGCATCGCATTTCCCTAAAACTGAAGAAGCTGCTCTCCAAATTGCATTAAAATATGACCTGATCTACGCTTAGTCGAGTTATGTTTATCCCATTCTACCGGATCTTCCTAGACCTAGTGGTGCAAACGCACCGAGGGCATCTCATGCCGCTAACGGTATCGTTGGAGCTCTCTCTCATCCATACGCTCATCCTCCCATGGGCTATGGTTTTCCTCAGGGGGGGACCAACACCTCCTGCACTTTTTCCCCTCCCGGTAGCATGTATTCAGGATACTGCATGCATCCTCCTTTTACCCAACCTCCTGTTTACCACAATGTTACCCAACCTCCTTATTATCCATATCCACAGCTTGGTGCTCCAACTCCTCCAGCATTAGCACCTCCTCCTCCCTTGCCTTCTCAACCCCCACAACAGTAGCCACCACCCCCTCAGGGGCAGGTGTATGCACAACAGGATGCGACTAATCCTCCTCCTTCCAAAAATAAGAGGAAGGGCACTCAAAATCAATCTTCTCCCGGTAATCATGGACCTAATCCTCCAAATAATGCTCCTAACACTACTAACCAACAACAGGGCACTCAGCCCAAGCAGGACAGGCCTGTTCGCACGAACAAGCCTTGTTCTTATTGTAGTGTTTATGGTCATTACACACATGATCGTCCTCTTTTATCACAGATGAAGCAGATGTGGGAGTCTTAAGAAACATTGCGAGGACAAAAAGCCTCCCCTTCCGTCCCTCCCAGTGATGCGCCTAATCAGCCGGCTGTGTTTACTAATCCTTTCCCTCAGCAAGGATTTGTGGCTACCCAACCACCTGAAGGTCAGGTGGCCACTCAACCTATTCCATTTGGTACCTTCGATTACCAGATTCTCGTGATGAACTCTGATCAACCTCTAACCGTAGACATCAATCTTCAGACTCGATCCCGTCAGTACAACAAGCCTCCCACTACGTCTGTCCCCGAGCCGCCTCCTTCGGTCCTTACAGATCCTCTTTCGACACCTAATGGTCCCTTGCAGATCCCTCTGCCTAAGGTGGAGGTTCATACTAAGATCCCTAAGGGACCACTATGCCGAAATGCTGCTTCTGGAAAAGCTTCCCATTCGTATAACATAATAGATGATTTGGCGCAATCTCCTGCTTCCATTTCAATGCTGGAACTCCTTCAGTCATACCCTTCACAACGAAAAGCTCTACTATCTGCCATGGGTGTTGTAGATCCTTCCGAAGATCGATTGATTGTCTTTGATGTTGATCGGTCAGAACATCCTCCTCTCCCTGCTTCCGTTACCTTCCAAATCCCAGTCAAGATCCAAAATGCCAACATTCTCGGTGCATCATTGATGAGGGGGCATCCACCTATGTGATGTCCGTTTCAGTTTGGAAGCAACTCGGATCACCTGAGTTGGCTCCTTCCACGATCACTCTCCGAGCGTGGAATGGCCACGCCTCTCAGCCCATCAGCCTATTCCGCAACTGTCCTATTACTCTTGTGGGCAAGACTGTTTGCGTTGACGTAGAAGTCATAGATGCCCCCTTAGATTACAACATTATATTGGGTCATAGCTACACCTATGCGATGTCTTCTGTCCCATCTGTGGTTCACCGCAAGATGTCCTTCCCTCATAACGGAAAGATAGTCACCATTGACCAGTTGACATATTACGAACTGAAGTCTCAGACCTCCCCTGAGTCCATCATCTCTTCAGTGGCCAATAAGAAAACCGTCGATCCTTTGACCAGTGTCTCACCCGGATTCTACAAATATTCCTCATTGCTTGGTACATTCCTTGGTCTTCCTCCTCCTGTCTCTGAACCCATCTCATCGAATGTTTGCATGATTCAATCATCTCAGGCTGCCCTCAAGCGGTCTGCTTCGGCTAGTCAGCAGACTCCTCGCCCTCCGCAGCCTACTCCTAGCCCTTCGATTTAGCCTTCTGGACCTCCTCCTCCTGGCCCTTCACCTATAGCTAGTATCCATGAGCCTCTTTACCCTCCTGGAATGGTTCCTCCAGGCCTTAATCATTTAGGAGTCATCCCGCCTGGCCATTACCCCTCCGGTCAGATACCGTTCCTAGCTCCCCCCCTAGGAGTATACACAGTACCTGTCATGGCTACCCTCTCTCTTCCTAACCTGACCCTTGGGATTTCCGTCTGGTACCTTGATCCTCCAGCCGCTACCCCGCCTAGTCAACCCAAACCTTATCTTGCTTTGACCCTACTTCAACTGGTCCCCATGGCTTCTCCCACTGCTACAGTGCCTCAACAACCTCAACAGGAACCACCTCCTGTTGCAACCGCTTCAGGTAAGAAGGGCAAAGCTCGCAAGAGGGCCTCAAAGGACAAGGCTGCGCCAACTGACCCTGCACCTTTCCTGCCATCAAAGCCCTATGCTTTGTGTGATGTCATCGGCCATGCCACCCATAACTGTCTTGAACTGCCCCATATCAAGCCCATGGTTAAAGTTGCATTCCCTGAGTCTACGGTCCCTGAAACCTTTGTTTCTTCCTCGACTATAGCCAAGAACCCAAAAACTATTCACACCAATCAACCCTATGCTTTGTGTGGCCTCCATGGCCATTATTCCCACCATTGTCCCCACCTTACGCATTACCACGCCTCTTTGGAGGTAGTTCGGGAGTATGAGGTGGAACAGAACCAATCCGCCTCTCCCGTACTTGTGCAATATGCTGCGAGCCAGCTTGATTATTTACCCACTCCCATTAACATTCCCCCTCCTGATGTGGAGATGACGGAGCCTGCGGCCACCATCCTCTACCTATCATCATCCATGAGACCCTCGGTGGAAGTTCCCCCTACATCTTCCCCAATTGTTTCACTTGTCCTCCCTTCAACGATCACCCTGGGCTCAACATCGGTAGATCCCTCATCTACTTGTTCTTCCGTCATCCCCTGTGATGATGCACATGTGAAAATTTCTTCTCATGATGATGATTTAGGTAGCTTCGTTGCATCATGTGGTATCCCTCCCTCCAGTCACTCCATCTTCTATTGTGATGATGACATCACGAAAGCCTTGTCCACCCCTGACTTCATCTTTCCTGCCCATAAACAGGATGGCACCATCTGTGTCTATGGTGACTTTCGCTCCCTGAGCACAGGCTACACCTCCCGTAGCTCCCACACTACACCTCACCATCGGCGTGTGAGTAGTAGACATCCTACCCATATCACTCCCTTTCACGGAGTGCGTTCGATTTCTACTTTGCGCTTAGGTTTCCAGCATTGTTCATCATCCTCCCATTTATTGTCTTGTGGCACCTTTCAGATGGACCTCCCATCCACACCTTCTATCGGTTTTGCCAATGGTGCAAGTCGCTACTCTCGGAATCTAGCCTCGGCAGGTTGGGCCATTTTTACCCCCTTGCATTCGCTTGTTCTCTCGAACGGTGTATGAATTGGTACTGCTACGAATAATCAAGCTGAATATGATGCAGTGCTAGGTTTATTAGCCGATGCCCTTTCACATCGCATCCTTTGCCTTCATGTTCGTTTAGATTCCCTGCTTCTTGTCATGCAATTGAATGGTGTCTATCGTGTGCATAATCCTATCCTTTTTAGAAGATATTTACGAGTGAAGCTTTTGATGCGTGAATTTGAAATCATTACATTCAGTCATGTACCTAGAGCACAAAATCACTATGCAGATAACATTGCAAAAAAAATTCTAGATTGGCATTTAGCACACACATTTAACACAAGACAATAACATAAAACCATCAAAACAATGCATATCCATAATATAGGTCATCTAAAATGTTTTAGAGTTCATAAACTCTGATACATATGACATGCCCATAGCATGTTACAAAAACTCAAAAACTGGGGGCATCGCCCGCCCCTACACACCTAATCACTATCTGGAGGATCCCGAGCCAATGGCTCTACTCCTGCAGCTCATAGATCACGCATCCCCTATCCGTCCATCGCCATGCGTTGAATGACCCCTCGCCACTCCGAGGGTAGATGATGCCCAGGCTAACTCTCTTGTCCCACATTCTTCATATCTCTATGCATAAAACAACAACGCACTCTAAGGTTATGCCCAAATGAATTTAAATCTGATCACACACTAACAATCGGTGGAAATTATTCTCTTATTACACCTATGGTTGTGAAACCACCATTGAAATTCACATGAACCTGGATATAAGCTTCCTCACAAATATATGTTTTCACCGCCTCATACCAACCGTAATATGCATCAACACCTGTATGCATTCCTCAAGGCATCTATTAAGCAATATTAATAACCCTTAGGCCTTGGATTAACTCTGCTCTTAACACAATACACCCAGCCCTCATAACTTAGATACGAACACAGCTCTTATACTCGCACCCTTCGTTAACAACCACAATATATCAGCATGCATTACAGTATCTCAACATATATTATAGTCACCACCAAATGTAAAACATCGCAACCAAGTCTTAACTTTAGAACTAACGCAGCGCTAATGTCTATTCCCATACCTTAGGATTACACCCATAATACATGACATAATACTTCGAGTCCCACAAGCCACGTACCTTGGTTATGTATCGAGCGGATCTAACGATACGTAGGGCGTCGCGCCTCAACTGTTGATCGAACGGGCACAGATGGATATCGCGAGGGGTTAAAGACCGGACGTTAGCGCGCGATGTAAACGATTTTGGAAACCTGCCTCATGCCATGTGTCCTCCAACAAATGTGATCGCGTTGATTTCATGAAAACCACTTACCATGCAAAGGTGGTGCGATCAAAACTGCTTACCACTTTCTTACCACACGATAACCACTGGGGGTTTTGATCCATATCATAGTTCCACCTTTTCCGTCGCAAGGTTCCACTCCGTTGGATGGTCACACAACATGCCTTCGATCTCTTCTATTCGCTCTGCCTCTGTTGATTTCCACTATAACCAGTCCCGAATCGAACACTGTATAATTAACAATCAACTTCGTTTGATTCAACCAGAGATATCAATGGAACTTCAGAAGGACAGGTCCCTCATTTCGTAAATTCTAATTTATGTTAGACTTGTCATCCTTTCAACACAGAGTACATACAAATCAGCAAATTTCAAAGGCATTAAAACTCTCATTCATATAGCGGACACAGGAATCCAACTCGTCCCAACCTCATACACAAGAATTCTTCTATCTCAGAATCGATCCTTACAGTGATCGATTCACCTCCCTTTACAATTCAATTCCTCCAATAGCCCGCAAAAGACGATCAAAGCCCCAATTTCAATTTACTGGTAGTGCTTTACGCAGGGTTCCTACTCACAAAACTAGGACCACTACCCATACTCTCACGAAGGGTTCGAACAGTCAAAGCAGGCAAGTTTAATCATTTCATAACTTAGAGTTCATAGTTATTCTAGGGCCTCAAACATTCTTCAAATAGATTCGACCAAGAACACATGTTATGCACACAGAACTTATGAACAATTTCCTCCGCAATATATATATTTTCATACGGAACTTGGAACCAATCCTTCATCAATACATATTATGTCATCAATTACCAAAGTATTTTCTTACAAATTCATGGCTGGCCAGATATTCAGTTCGATGGCCATTATCCTCCTACTTTGTTCCTGAAGGGCTTCCTTTCTACTCTACAGGCGTTTACATTTATACAAACATAAATGAGTCGATTCGACTTCTTGACAGAGCCTCTTGAAATTATCTAGCTCCTAATTTTAGATTTCAAACTAAAACTATTGAAGCTGATCCTAAATCTACTCATACCCTTGGTTGTCTCTTCATATTCCTATCTTGACCAATTTCTCATGTTCTCAAATGACTTGAGAAAAATTACAATTTCCTTACCATGTTTATTCAAAATACTAATATTTACATGAAACTTTGAAAACATAAGACCCTCCTAGGTCTTATAAAAGTACAAGTATTTCTAGAGCCTAATGCCCCTGTATCAGACTCCCAAGCTTCAAATTGTTCATGATCTCCTGATCATGTGTCTTTGATCTCTGCCTCCTAGATCCCAAACCTTGTTTTGCTGCTGTTTATCAGCTGCATCATCCTTCAATTGCATTTCACCAGGTCTCCAAATCTTGTTTTGCAATCTGGCCCTAGCTACGCTTTCACATTCTGCCTTTGTCTGTCCTTTGCTGAAACTCTCCTGCTTTCCTGCTGTTGTCTGCTGCTCTTGAGTCACTTTCATCATCAGCTCCCTGATGTCTTCGATTTATTTGTCCAGCCTATCTTCTAGCTGGATATTTCCTTGCCTACTGCTGATGCTTCCACTTTCTGTGGCAGCCAACATTGCTGCTCTCGCTATTACTGATGTTACTATCATGTTCTCAATTCCTGCAGATGTCATCCCCCATGTTGCGTCCTCCCAAACTTCCTGTCCCTCTACAACATGCTTTGGCTCATCATCTGCAAATTTTCTTTTAGAATATCAATCATCAATCAATTGTCTTCCTGAAAGAACATACCCATCCAGTATACTAGTAAACATAATTAAATTCTGTAAGCTAGTATCTGCTCCTCTTTTCTTCACAGCTTCAGGCATTTTCATTCTAGTGTCTGTAGTTTCTCTCTCTTGCATAATTTCTCCCAGCAAACATTCCAGCCATCCATTATGTGCTTGCCTTACATCTTCAGTATGTTGTAATTTAAACCCAGCCTTTTCTCCTTCTCCATGGACAATCTTCAGCAATTTCCTGTCACCTTCTTGATGGATTCTGGCAGTCCAACCAAGTGATTTAATCTTTGCTTTCTCATCTTTTGTCAGCGTAGAATGCTGATTCTTCTTTACTGCAACAATTTTAAAAATATTTCCACCAATTATTTCTTGTGCACTCATACCATCCATAGGCTGAAATTTGGCTTCAGCATCTTCATCTTCTATCAGCATGGAATGTTGATTCTTCCTCACTTCAGCAGTTTCTAAAATTTGCTCTTTAGGCTAGCTTTGGCCCATCCAACTAGCCAACTCTTCTATGTCAACTTCCGACTGTTGTTCTTCCCCTCTACCTGCATGATGAACACATGAACCATCGACAGTAATTTTCCAAGGTCTTAAAACATTTTCCTCCTCTGACAACACATCAGAATGTTGTTCAGAACTCTCTTTTAAGTCTTTTGTCAGCACCTCAGCATGTTGATTTGCATCTTTCATGAGACTGTCAGCTAGTCTCACTTTCCTCCTATCCTCTGCTCCATGAACACTATCCACAAAGATCTTCGTGCCTTGCTTCCCCAGCAACTTATCCGGTACACAGGTCCTCTACTTCTCCAATTCTCTTCTCTGAGAATCCAGCTTTCTATACACTTTGAAAACTTCAATAGGAGGAGATTTCGGGAACCTTACACAACCTTTTATGCCTCTGCTTGTTCTTGACCAATCCTCTGCTTTTCCTTCTTTCTCAGCTTCAACATTCTGCTAAATATCTTCACTTGACTTTTCTTTCTTCATCTCTTCTTGAGATCTCACTATCTCAGCATTGGTTTGAACAGATTTTAGATTCAATGTCTTCTTCTCATCAACAAACTCTGAAGCTTGTCCATCTTCTAGCGGTGTACCTGCAAACACACACAACTTTTTAGTTTTCAAACCACAAGACTTTTTAGTCTTGGTTGCTCCCTCAAGCACTTCTTCTTGAACAAGTCTGCACATGGAATCTTCAATTTCCATCCTTGCCTCAAGGACTCGGGGTTATTCTTCCTTTGTGGAGTCTTTCATCACTTCACATTGGTCAAACTAAAAAACACAAGCCCTTACATCATCTAGACTTGTCCAATAACTCAGGAAATCCTCAATGATTTCCTCCTCAGCAAGACAAGCTTCTTGCTGTCTCAAGTCTTCATCCTGTCCTACAAGATCTCTTGCAGATCTCCACTCTTCATTTGTGCTCTATTCTGCTTCACAAGCAGAAAATTCTTCTTTCAACTCAGCTGCTTTGAGTTCTTTTCTCAATAAGGCAATCTTCTTTTTCCTCAATCTCAACTGTAATGGTTTCCAATTTACTCTCTTTTTCATGAGCCAACCAACTCTCTGGATTTCTTCTATCCTCAGTTTCAATCTGTTGAACTGCTCCCTGATCTCATCCAATTCTTTCTGCCATTCTTCATCAGTGAGTCTCTTCCTTATGCCATTAGCTTTGGCATCTTCACTCACTCTTTCGCTTGTAGTCTTTGTCAGTTTTCAAAAATCTGGTCTCTTTTCACCACACACTCGGATTCAATTACAAAAAAAATATTTCACTTCAAACAGAACTACTCCTGAAGCTCTGATACCACTTGATGCCCGGGCTAACTCTCTTGTCCCACATTCTTCATATCTCTATGCATAAAACAACAACACACTCTAAGGTTATTCCCAAATGAATTTAAATATGATCACACACTAACAATCGGTGGAAATTCTTCTCTTATTACACCTATGGTTGTGAAACCACCATTGAAATTCACATGAACCTGAATATAAGCTTCCTCACAAATATATGTTTTCACCGCCTCATACCAACCGTAATATGCATCAACACCTGTATACATTCCTCAAGGCATCTATTAAGCAATATTAATAACCCTTAGGCCTTGGATTAACTATGCTCTTAACACAATACACCCGGCCCTCATAACTTCGATACGAACGCAGCTCTTATACTCGCACCCTTCATTAACTACCACAATATATCAGCATGCATTACAGTATCTCAACATATATTATAGTCACCACCAAATGTAAAACATCGCAGCCAAGTCTTAACTTCAGAATTAACGCAGCGCTAACGTCTATTCCTAGACCTAAGGATTACACCCATAATACTTGACATAATACTTCGGGTCCCACAAGCCACATACCTTGGTTATGTATTGAGTGTATCCAACGATCCGTAGGGCGTTGCGCCTCAATTGTTGATCGAACGGGCACAGATGGATATCGCGAGGGGTTAAATATCGGACGTTAGCACGTGATGTAAATGGTTTTGGAAACCCGCCTCATGCCACGCGTCCTCCAACAAATGTGATCGTGCTGATTTCATGAAAACCACTTACCGTGCAAAGGCAGTGCGATCAAAACTGCTTACTGCTTTCTTACCACGCGATAACCACTGGGGGTTTTGATCCATATCATAGTTCCGCCTTTTCCATCGCAAGGTTCCACTCCGTCGGATGGTCACACAACATGCCTTCGATCTCTTCTATTCACTTTGCCTCCATTGATTTCCACTATAACCAGTCCCGAACCGAACACTGTATAATTAACAATCAACTTCGTTTGATTCGACCAAAGATATCAACGGAACTTCAGAAGGACAGGTCCCTCATTTCGTAAATGCTAATTTATGTTAGAATTGCAATCCTTTCAACACAGAGTACATACGAATCAGCAAATTTCAAAGGCATTAAAACTCTCATTCATATAGTGGACACAGGAATCCAACTCGTCCCAACCTCATACACAGGAATTATTCTATCTCAGAATCGATCCTTACAATGACCTCCCTTTACAAGTAAATTCCTCCAATAACCCACAGAAGATGATCAAAGCCCCAATTTCAATTTACTGGCAGTGCTTTGCGCAGGGTTCCTACTCACAAAACTAGGACCACTACCCATACTCTCACGAAGGGTTCGAACAGTCAAAGCAGGCAAGTTCAATCATTTCATAACTCAGAGTTCATAGTTATTCTAGGGCCTCAAACATTCTTCAAATAGATTCGACCAAGAACACATGTTATGCACACAGAACTTATGAACAATTTCCTCCGCAATATATATATTTTCATACGAGAATTGGAACCAATCCTTCATCAATACATATTATGTCATCAATTACCAAAGTATTTGCTTACAAATTCATGGCTGGCCAGATATTCAGTTCGATGGCCATTATCCTCCTACTCTGTTCCTTAAGGGCTCCCTTTCTACTTTACAGGCGTTTACATTTATACAAACATAAATGAGTTGATTCGACTTCTTGACAGAGCCTCTTGAAATTCTCTAGCTCCTAATTTTAGATTTCAAATTGAAACTACTAAAACTGATCCTAAATCTACTCATACCCTTGGTTGTCTCGTCATATTCCTATCTTGACCAATTTCTCATGTTCTCAAATGACTTGAGAACAATTACAATTTCCTTACCATGTTTATTCAAAATACTAATATTTACATGAAACTTTGAAAACATAAGACCCTCCTAGGTCTTATAAAAGTACAAGTATTTCTAGAGCCTAATGCCCCTGCATCAGTAGACCAATACATGGCTCTATGTATTGGTCCTCTAAGTATTTCCAGCCGTGCTCTGAAACACCGGTCAAAAGCCTCTCACATCTACGATGGATGTCCTCCAAGAGGGCTGCTACATCCTCATTTTGTGGCGCCCTCGACCCATTAGAACCTGTAGCTCCTGATACTGCAGATCGTCCCTTATACCCAGCTAGTTTTATCGGTGTTGTATCTGCATACCAAAAGTAGAAGAATCAGTACCATATACAATATTCTGAAACTTTACAATGCACATAAAAAGATTAGTAATTCCACTTACCATCAGGCCCCCATACTCGACCAGGCAGCAGTGGCAAGTCTGGGTCCCCAAAATAACTTATCCCACTATAGGGATAGTCGTCTATGTACAATGGCATCTGATCCCAATGAGCAAAAAACTCAGGTCGGAACACCCGTCCAACTGCCCCACCTTCTCCTCTGCACAGTAGTCTCCCCCAATGGTGCATCGTGGGCTCTCTCAGGCGCCCATCCTGGAGTTGTATGCGAGTTCTAAGTGTCAAGATCTTCTCAAAGAAGAGCAAGCACAAAACTGTACCATATGCACAGTCATGGTTCACTTGCCACTTACATAGCAAAAACTGTCATTTCAATGACAAAAACATCATCTAGTTCCACCCATAGTAAGTCCCACTTAACACACTTTCCACACACATCATCTGCCCTCCAGTGATGTGGTGGATTCCCTGGTTTCCTAGGATCCGTATTACTGCTGCGACCACAACACGAGTCTCTAACCCCTCTAGATCCCCGATGGGTATCCGTGTCCCTTTGACATGGATACCTGGATGACAATGGCGCTCTACAAACTCCATGATGTTCCACCCTCGTGGTAACACTGGCTGAGTATTCCCTACCATCCCAAGTGGTGGGAGACCAGTCGGGAAATATATATCCTAGACCGTCAACTCGATCCTGTGCCCCTGCACTATAAAGACCTCATGGTATTGGTCCCAATAACTGACAATCTGGGCCAATAAGGGCTCTCCAGCTCTCATCAAAGGGTTCTCCACAAACTTTAGAACCCCAAACCTGGCGAATGCACTACAGACACCCTGATCCTCTGAAATCTCTGACCGTAATGTGCCAAGGACTCTCTCTCTCTAGTTGATCCATAATTCTGCCATATCTGCACAAAACCATCATGTTTTTTGGTGTATAGATAGGAAAGATTGTATCCAAACACAAAAACCCAGTTCTCAGCCAAAAAACAACATAGAAAAACCCCTCCCTATCAGGTCGCACTTTTCAGGCCCAATGTTGGGATAGGTCGCAGTTTTCTTCCCAAAACCTGCTACCCAGGTCGCATTTTTTGCCCCAAAAAGTGCGACTCGGCTGTGAAGAGGAGCAGGGTTTTGTTCCTGAGCTTTGGGGACCTAAACTGAACTTTCAATCCACTGAAATGAAAGAGTAGGGTTGGGCCTCTTACCTACAATTGACGGATCTTGATTCCAATGGTCGGTTTGTCAGCTACGATTGCCGTGAGATTTAAGGCCTTCTCTCCTCTCTACATTCACCATAGCTCCACATGAAAATGAGTGAATTTGGAGGGAAAATGCCTTATTAAAAGAGAAACCCCTGATTTTTCTTTCGCCTGTTGCGGCCAAACCGTAGCTCAGTTTGACAAACCGTCTGCACCGTTGGAAAGCTCTCACTAAGCCCTAAAATGGGTATTTGTTAGTTTTTTGTGATTTGATACTTCACCAATACACATTTTGTCCATGAAGCGCCACTTCACTACTCCCCAAAATCGAATTTCTTCACTTGCAACACTTGTACTTGGGGCACCACTTTACCTTCATACTTGTCCATGCTCGTGTCGATTTTCGTCGTGAGTAACCATCATGTTCTCATGTTTTTATGGTCCCCATTGGATCTTTTCTGTGTGGCAACATCATTGAGTTGCCCTTGTTTAGAGCATCCGAGTTGAGTCATCATCGCATTCATGGAGTCTATCCCGAGTCCCTTTGTATCCCACTATAGTCCTCTGTCCTTCATTGCTTGGTTCCTCTCTCGTGTTGCCCATTATGACCTTCAGTCCTTCTGTCCCCTATGCCTTATGATATTATGTCAGTCGCTACCAGGTCATCCATGCCCTTTATTCTCTAACAAGGGAAGTCATCCATCCGCTACTCAGTACCTCCCATTTCATCATCATCCCTGGTGTCAGTCTGTCATTCACTCTACTATTTTCTCTCGTGCCTTAGTTGAGGATCTCTTATTGCCTCACCTATGGCAGACCTCCTTCTGTAGACATCAGATCATTCATTCCAGAAGATAGGTCTAGAGGGCGTTGTACCTTGGTTCCAGCTTCCACTCTTGTTCGGTACTTCAGATCAGGCAAAGGGACTCCTTATTGCCCTTTGAATTGATTTTTTATCAGCTCCAACTCCTTTCAGCATGATCAAGATCTGTATACTTGATGGTTCAGTGATACAACAGATGATACTGGTGATTCCTGAGTATGTGTGAGATTTCTCAGCCCTCATGAGGGGTTGGCCCTACAGGTAGTCCCCCACATGCCCAGATGCTCTCTTCATTACAGCCTTTGATACAACTCCATATATTTGATGATGTCGACCTAAGTTGCTTGCAGCGCCTTTTTGTTTGCATGTATCAGTCAGATTTTTAGAGCCCTTTCCTGTTTATAGGGGCATTTGGGTTGTATTTGTATCTCATGTACTCAGATATTATTGTATAAATCCTGGCTGTTATCCCAGGCACAATATGTATGTGGGATTCATTATCATATTTTTACCTGGCTCATGTTTATGCCAACATGTACTATATTGTTCATTCCCTTGTTTATTGGACGCATTATTCTTTGTACTTTGTCTCGGCGGGCATAGGTATGCCTTCCCCCACCGCCTATAGCATAGGTACTCACTCATAAAAGAGACTTGTCGCACCTGTAAGTCTCACCTCCTCAGGGTCTAGTCCTTTAGCGCTTCGGTCTACCTTATATTTCTCTCTCTTTGACTTCCCCTTCAGTGTTTAGTGATTGAGTTCTTACAACGTACTTCGGTCATACGATTAGCTCCTAATGCTCGCACGCTAGGGGGAAATCTGTTACACCATTTTTTGGTCATCTAACCTGTTACTATTAGATGGACCTAAGTACACCATGTAAGACCAATTTTACCCTAAGTAAAATTGCTTTCACTATGAAAAATAACTTAGTAAAACACCTTTATTAAGTTGTTTATGGTCTAAACAGGAAACCCCATGAGGAAATATTAAATAAATCCACATTTGTATGATTTTCATCAAGGAATAATTAGTTAAACAACAGTTTAATTAATATTCCTGGCTATATTTAACCCAAAACAGGAAAATTAATTAGATAAATTATTATTTATCTTTTTATTTTCTAGGAATAATTATTTAAACCTTATTTAAATAATATTTCTTGTTAAATTTGACTAAATCACTCATAAATAGTTAAATAAATCATTATTTATTTAATTATTACTCAACCACGTCCTTAAAATGATAAATAAATCATTTATTTATTTATTATTTACAAATAAAGAGATTTGACCCAAGTCAAATTCCTTTTCTCTCCAACAAAAATAATAAAATATTCCATAAAAGTTGGATCTTGATTTGGTTAATAATATTTTAATTATGCACCAATATCTAGACTAACTCAATATTTTGTTATAAATAGAAGGGTTTTTCCATTCATTCACTACCTTTTGTTGCCTAAAGATCACTCTGGATCTATACTTTTGGTCTGACTTTGATCCACCATCATTGTCATATTTTTCTATCCTTTTGCTTGTGAGCTCCCTTTGAGTTCCATTTTTTCTGGGTTTTTTACACCATCAAGAGAGAGGAATTTTAGATCCGAAGTGCTAAGGACTTACAAGAACCCATCCCATTGAGGAGAACTGGTAACATCCTTCTATGTTTTCCTCCCATGTGCCCTTAATATAAAATTCGTTCAACATATTCTTGTCTTGTCTATTGGATGCATTGTGTAAATCTCGTTTTTATTTACTGCTTAATGTCTTTTGATGCATAGATATAGATTTTTGCAGCATTTATCTTGATCAACTAATTGCAAATCTGAAGATATTGGCAGCCATCTTTGCTGTTAGGGTTTTTTGTTATGCACAGCTAAAGTGGTCTTTTTTCGTACACTTGCAATTAAGATTCATACTAACACTTAGGATCATTGTGGAGGAATGTCATAATGATAAATCCAATCTCTTTTTTTTCTTTTTTGACTTTAGAAAGGCTTTCAATACGGTACCTAGAAATAACCTATGGGATAGATTAGAAGAGCTAAAGGTTCCTTTCGAGTTGAGAGCTACAGCTATAAGATTATACGAGAATGTAATTGCCAAGTTTAAGAGCAATGAGGGGTGGTTGAAAGGTATTAAGTGTAATATCGGAGTTAATCAAGATTTCCCCCTCTCCCCTACCCTATTTGGCATTTACATCGACAAGCTAGAAGGTTGTTTAGAGGAAGCAGGTTGTACTGACACAATCTTAGCTGGAATAGTCATCATCCTTCTTCTCTATGCTGATGATATTGTTCTTCTGGCAAGGTGCCCATCTGATCTTGATAAGCAACTAAGACTTCTTAAGGATTTCTACTCTACCATGGGTATGACTGTTAACACCGACAAAACAAAAGTTATGATTATCAAACCCAAGAAGGACACTTACGCTAATTTTGTGTGTGACAATAACAACTTGGAGGAAGTGTCTTCTTACAAGTACCTAGGAATTGATATTCATCACAAGCTCAACTGGAACTATAGCATTGAGAAAAGGATTAATGGAGGGTGGAAAGCTTATTTTGGTCTTGAAAATAATTGTAAAGCAACAAACCTTGTGATGTGGATAAAAAGAAGCTCCTCTTTGAAACTTTAGCGACTCCTATTATCTTGTATGGATGTGAGGTTTGGGGTTGCAGCATCTCTAGAGAATCCTGGAAAAAGATTGAGCAAATCCAGAAGTGTTTTATAACATATAACCTCAAAATTAAAAGAAATACACCCTATCCTATTCTCCTTATAGAAATGGGTCTTTCCCCTATCGAGAGCCTAGATATGACTAGGCTCCTGTTGTACAAGCACAAAATAAATAACATGGGAGACCATAGACTTATTAAGCTAGCTTTAAATTCCAGCCAAAACCACCGAAGGCTTAAACGAGGTTGGTATAAAGATACCAGGGCCAGTTAAACCATTGGGAGATCGACGAAAATGTTGCAATTCAAAATATTAATAACATTAAAAATATTGTTACTTCGAAGTTCAAAGAGAAATTGTGGCGTGAGAAAGATTTAGAGGCTAAAATAAAATTAAGATATTATAAGGAGGTCATCAACTCTACTCTAGAGGATCAAAAGTATCTCTCTGTTTTAACTAGCTCAAAGAAAAAAATTAATATAACCACGATAATAATGAACGCTCATGAGCTCCATAGTGAAACATGTCGTTGGGCAGTTCCTAAAACACCATGGGTGGAAAGGATCTACTATCTATGTGAGAATATGAAAATTGAGGATGAAAATCACTTCCTCTTAGAGTGCCCTGCGTACACCCACATTCGATCTCAGTTTCATAATCTTTGTTGCGATACCGACCTTCCTAGCCTTTTAACATGTCGAAATTATAGTGAGCTCAGGACACTTCACTCCAAGCTCTTTGAGCATATGAGTACAATTTTAAAACAGACTAAATAATTCGTTTCTTTAGGTCCGATAAACCAAAGTTGCTCTCAGTGGACGTTAACCATCATCATCATCAACACACACACACACACACACACACACACACACACACACACACACACACACACACACATATATATAGATATATTCTAGTTATAATTCACTAAAAATAAACAAATAAAATTAAAGAGTGTTTATATTAGGGAAATAATAAGCCTATCTACATATATTAACTACATTTACTAATATGATTATGTTAGTAAGTTCAAGTTACAATAAACCTCTTTTTAATTTAATTTAATTTAATATATATATAATTAGGTCCTCGTGTGTGTATATAACTACATTTACTAATATAATCATATTAGTAAATGCAGTTATATACACACACGAGGACCTAATTATATATATTAAACTAAATTAAATTAAATTAAAAAGAGATATATTATAACTTGAACTTACTAACATAATCATATTAATAAATGTAGTTATATACACACGAGACCTATATATATATATATATATATATATATATATATATATATATATATATATATATATATATATATATATAATTAAAAAGAGGTTTATTGTAACTTGAACTTACTAACATAATTATATTAGCAAATGTAGTTAATATATGTAGATAGGCTTATTATTTCCCTAATATGAATACTTTTTAATTATATACAATCTTCTATTACATATATATAATTCACTTTCCTCATGTATCTATATATTTTCAAAGATTTCTCTTCTCAATCCATCACATAAATATATTAAATTGACAACAAATTTGGTGATTAACCATAATCAAATATGTGAGTAAGAGATCTAATTGTGGTCCATGACAACGAATATATATATGTTTATCTTGAAAATGACAATGATGATGATAATTAGCCTCCACTAAAACCAACAATGTCGTTTATAGAACCTTAAAAAATATGAATTTAATTGTTATTCTTTATATATATATATATATATATATATATATATATATATATATATATATTTTTTTTTTTTTCTCTGAATTTATCTACTCTTATATTGATACAAAAATATTTTTACAAAGAGGCAGTGGCCTCAAGAAGTCTAGCCCAGAGATGTGGCATACGCACATTACATAGCTGAACACTGACCAAAAAGACTAGCTGAAGACTGACCAGAAGAGCTTCAAAAACCATGACCATGTCTAGCTCAGAGATACAACATACGCCCATAACGAAACTGAAAACTGACCAGAGGTACTTCAAAGACCAAAACAGATTGACTGGGCCCATACAAATAAACAGGTAAGCACTGCCCAATTCAAAACTAAATTCTGACCCATTAAACTGTTGTAACCGTAACCGAAACCCAAAGACACAAACAGAAGAATGCCGCCCACGCAGGGGAAACCGACAATTTAACTTTAGAGAAAAAGTCTGAGCATGAGGATTGTAGAGCATATAATGATTGTAAAACAGGAGGGAATTGAGCACCTTCGAACAACAGGGAATAAAAAACCAATGAACACAGACCTGATTAAGCTTCATGAGAGGTGGAAGGCGACTCTTCAACGATGCGGCACACATATTTGTAGGGGTCTTCTTCCTCAGAAGGATGGCCCTCCTTTCCTGTAGAACCGCCACTAGTTAGGACGCTCGGACTAGCTTGAAAGCTAACATCCTGGGTTGCAATGCCACCAGGATCCTTACTCTGCTTGTTGTCAATCTGAGAAGTACCATGCTTATCTTTCGCCCTCATCTCCAGAGTCACCCCTGGTGTCGCAGCAACCAGACCAGAAGAATCCTCTCGAAGCTCAATGGTAACTGAAGCTATGAAGGAGAAATTACTGAGAGTACAGGGGAACTGAAAACGAGCAGTGTGAGATTGAGAAGGGGAGGAGAGATGAGAGCGCGCTGCTAAATTATGCTGCCTTCGACCCCGTCCATGACCACTCCTGGTATCGAGAAAGCGGTTAGAGCAGAAGTCCGAGGAGTAAGACAAGGAGTCAGAAGTAGAGGAGGAGGGCTGGCAGATAACTCGCCCACAAGAACTTCCCCTCCTGCAGCGCATTCTTTGGCGCAATCTTGGCATAATGTAAAGAGCAGGAGGTGCGGAATAGTCAGCAGTACTGTGAAGGCAGGGGGGGACTGAAAGGGGCCTAGCTTTAGCTTGCAGAGGAGCACTGGAAAAGACTGAGGACGAGCGATGACTGAGTTTGCAGAAAGGGCTTTGTGAAACATGAAATCTCGACAACAAATCAACACAGCATTCCAGAGCGCAACGTTTCCCAGTGCTGGTCCGAGAGCGAGGCTTTACGGCAGCAAGGGAACAACACGAGCGCAGGGGAGGAGCATGAATGAATCCTTGGAGGGGCGCCATGACAGATGAACTTGCAGGCTGGTGTGGAGGGACGAGTTGCATTAACGCAACATTGAGGATGTTAGTAGATGACTTAAAGACTGGCATCACGCGAGGCCGGATGGCGGTGGTAATAAGCCACGCGCCAACCCACCATGCCGCCCACGTACATAACGCATTGTTACACACCCGCATCCAGGAAAAAGGTAGTGGGCTTGGCCCAGTTTAGACTAACTACTCGCACGACGAGCTACGACCTTGCTCGAGATCGAACATAAGACCGGTCCGTCATTACGAGGCCGACTTTACCACTACGCTGCCTCCACGACCTTAAGTTAACCTATATATATATATATATATATATATATATATATATATATATATATGTATATATATATATATGTATATATATATATGTATATATATATGTATAGATATATATATATAGATATATATCTATACATATATATACATATATATGTATATATATATATATACATATATATATATACATATATATATATATATACATATATATATATATACATATATATATATATACATATATATATATATATATATATATATATTTGAAGAATCACATTTGGATTTTTTTTTTTCCAGGTGGTTCACTTTCCTATGTGCCCACACACACGTACTGGCTACATCCACGGTCTTAATAAATCACAGTACATCCTCCCAGGGGGATCTACTGTCGGGCCTAACACTGAGGCCTAACCCCGCGGGTGTCAACGAGATTTGATCCTCGGACCTCCCAATCGGGGAGTACTTCAAGCGGGGACTCCACCGATTGAGCTAACCCTTGGGGCTATCACATTTGGATTCCTATTTTCACACACACACACACACACACACACACACACACACACACACACACACACATATAAGAATTTGAAGTATATATATATTCAATCTATTATATAACTTTTTTAAATTGTCAACATTTTTCAAATTAGTTAATAGTATTTATTTTGAAGATGATAAAACCACAATTAAATGTCTAAATAACTTTACTCACAAAATTTTATATTCAAACTATATATATAGTTATGTCCTTGTATTAATATTATTAATTAAAACATACTATTAATTAAAATATATGAACCATTATATATATTATTATATTCATTTTTACTTATTTAGTTATTAATAATAATATTATTTTTATTAAATATTTTTTTCTCATTCAATTTATACTTATATTCTTTTATTTATATTATTATATTCTTTTTTGTTTATTTGGTTACTAATAGTAATATTATTTTGATTAAATATTTATTTCTAATTCAACTTATAATCATATTGCTATTGCTATTATTTATTGCAGTTTGTTTTTTTCTTTTTGAAATTTTTTTGACATTTTTTATTTATTCTATGAGCCATGTTGGTTGGTTTGAAAACTTATTTATTTATTGAATATTGATTAGAGTGTGCTATGTTCAAAAATATAATGTGACCAAATGGGAAATCTTATATCATATTTACACTTACTAAAAACAAGTCTATTAGAAAACATAAAGTCCATTAAAAAACATAATGTGATTAACTTGAAAATCTTATATCACAATTACACTTAATATAAAAGAAATCTACTTGTTTTTAAGTAGGACTTTTTAGTTTATTTTCCGATCTAATTTGCCTACCAAATTTGATAGGTGAACTTTACACAATCAAAATAGTTAGAATTTTTTCAGGATGTTGAATCCATATATGTAGTCAAAAGATTTGTTTAAACAATACAAATCAAAATTTTGTCCCAATAAAAAATCCACCAAAAACTCCAAAAACTCTCACTTAAAAACAATAAAAAAAATCATACACATTATTTAACCGAACTCCAAAAAATCTCCCTTCAAAACAATAAAAAAAAATCATACACATTATTTCACACAACTCCAAAAAATTCTCACTTAAAAACAATAAATAAAATCACATATATTATTTCACCCCTCATTTAATTTATGATAGTGTGGGCTAGCATGTAGAACACCGTTACATCGTATTATTAGTTTGAATTCAAAAAAATTGAGCACATTTTAGAATTTTTTTTGGTAGAATTAGGACTCAGAGGATGGTTTTTTTTAAAGATAAAGATAAATCCAAACTTTTGAAAGTTAGCGGGTTTAATGGAACGATTTGTTTGGTTCCTAATTAATAAACAGCTCACCAGTGGGCTAAATTGGCGTTCACATGTCATTTAAAAAATGATATAGCCCGTAGGTTCATGAACAGGGGAAAGGTTTAAGGATAAATATTTATTTTAAAGTTCAAAAATTTCATAACTTTAGTAGTTTCTCAATATGTAAAATTTTGATGTTATTTTTGTAAAAATATTTAATTTTATAATCATTATATTAGTATATATAATTTTTTAACGATTTTTAAAGTAAAATATTTTTATATTATAAATTTTAAGAAAATCAATTTAAAAAAAAAAATGAAATTGAAGAATTTAAAAAAAACCATAAAAAATTAGCCCACCTGCCCCTATAAATTTCCATATTCATGAATCTCTTTCTGTTTCCATATTCATGAATCTCTTTCTGTCAGGAAGTGAGAGGAAGTGAGAACAACGAAAGGGTGAACTTCGGCACCGAGCAGGAGGCAGTGTGCCTGTAAATCTACCATGGAAGTACCAACTGTGACCAGAACGGGGCTCGCGCGATTGATCTCAAAATCGTCAGGAGAAGGGGACGATGGAGCGGCAGGCAAAGAGAACATAGCAGCAGATTGTACTCAGGTATGCAAAACCTGCAAATGAGCAGAAATCGGCCATGTTTGACCTAAATATATATTCTCAGAAGATACACATTGAAGCGATCATAATTGTTATTGAAAGAATTCGTTGCCAATTATACTAGTAGTAGCAGCTGACGATTCATTGCGAAAACTAAATAAATCCATCCAAATTAGCATTCAATCAAATGCTATTTTATATTTCTATGACATGAAAACATTGAACTGGATTGTTTTTCATGCAGCTCATAGGTTGGACTCCGCTCGTAGAAATGCGGCGTATTGCACAAGCAGAGGGAGTAACTGCAAGAATTGTTGGAAAGCTTGAATTCTACCAACCTTTTTGCTCTGTGAAAGACCGAATGGCCCTCAGGTATCATTTGTGCCTTCAACCAACATCACTAGATGAAGACTACGGGTATATTCTAGACTGACTTTCAGAGTCTTATTCGCAATTTTAAGTCATGAGTGTGACCGATTCACATGTCCAATGCGAGTGGGATTGACTCGGTAAACTTCCCAACGTCAGACTCGGCTTGCCCTCTATAAAAAGTACAGGAAAACCCCAAAAATGACAAACATTTTTCTTATTTATCTGACCCAAAATCACAACAGTACCAGAAACTTGGCTGTCTAGAATCCATTCCCAGTATGTCGTATCATCTATGAACTTTTAGATGAGTTATAATTGAAATTTATTTCTCCACTGAGATTTAAGATATTCTTTGAAAAAAAAAACAAAACAAAAAAACTACTGCCAAAAGTCTTAGCCGGAGACAAAGTCTTAGCCAGAGACAACTTTTACTCTTCAGTTCTCCTTTGAGTCCAGTTTCGTGACTTTGCCTGTCACATGTAACGACCTGACTCTGCCACTTTGTTGTTCATTCACTGTGTCCTAAATGTGTTAAAAAACTTCACAGTACCAAACTTATCTGCAATTTCTCTCATGTATTTTTAGACACATTTTAAGAATGTTGTATTTTGTTCAAGTTTGTGAGTTTCATTATGTTTATAGAGAAACAATCTAAATGTGTTTTGTTGGTACATTCACTTTTAGCTGCATCAATCTCCTATGGAAAGTTTTGGGCCCTACGCATATATGAGGATGTATGAGTGCCAAATTCCAGAGAACCAATGGTTAGTTGAACCCGAAGAGTGGAGGTGAGATAAGGGCTTATAATGTATAATGGAAAGTGATAAATATGGAACATAGATAGATGAGACTACACTATCTCAATCAAGGCTTCCCAAGTAGTGCCCCTCCTAACCTATCGGGCCATTACAGGTGGTCCCACTGGACTAGAATCGAAGATTAGCCCCCTCTTTAAGGTGAGGGAACAAGATCATGATCAAAACCCTTCTTTCTTCTAGGTCACACCATAATACATGTCAAATGCCCAAATACAAACAAGCAGATGCACCCTATTTGCAAAATGAATAAAGTACCTTTTGATCAAAAGCCCATCTTCGTTCATATGCTCTTGCCAAGTGGGTGAGAAGCATATGAGTGATGCAAGTGGCAAAGAAACAAGTGGCTCGTTGTCATCTGCTAGTGGTGGCTATTAGCGCTTGCTAGCTGGGTGGTTGGAAGTGATAAATGGGAGAAGAAAAATTCTCCTATGGGGTTACCTATTTTGGTGGGTAACATATAGCAGTTGTATTACCCCTTGATGATGAGGAAGCTCATTGCCCATCGGGATTGGGACATGCAAGGGTTCCTTTATGATGTAACAGAGCAACATGTGCTCAGGAACTAGATGATGACCATAATGAGTGAGGTAGAGCTCATGTTAGGCTTTTACTCACACACTAATTTGTATCTCCCCACCATCTTTTGCATTTTGATATTATTTATTTTGTTTGTGGCCATGATATGCTCTTTCTTGTTCTTTTAGCTGCATCAACCTCCAAAGGCAAAGTTTCGGTCCCTTCTCGGGTATGAGGATGTATAGGTGCAAAATCCTAGTGAATCAACGGTCAGTTTAATTCGAAGAATGGATGTGAGATAAGGGTTTGTATTGTATGATGAAAAGTGGTAAGTATGGAATAGAGATAGATGGGACTATGATATCTCAATCAGGGCTTCCCAAGTAATGCCCGTGCCATACCCATTGGGCCATTAGGGGAGGTCCCACTGGACTAGGATTGAAGATTAAACCCCTCATTTAAGGTGAGGGAACAAGATCATGGTCAAAACCCATCTTTCTTCCAAGTCACCCATGTTGAAATTTTGATGTTCTATGCTGTTACAATCACTTAAATCCAGAACTTCTTTATGCTGCAAAATAAGTTATGTAATTGTAGATAGAACATAGATCATATAAACCATATGCACAATGGAAGACAACCAAGAAATCAATGAGACACATAGAAGTTAGGTCAATGACAAGGGAAAAACCCACAAGGGGAAAACCTAACCAGATTCTTCTTCTATTAGAAATCAATCGTTCAACAAAGATACAAAGTACAATGAGAGAATGAAGAAGTTCACCCAAATCTGAAGAAGATCTTTGATAGAAGTAGGTGAT